>SKCR01008691.1:0-23746 GCA_019454045.1 Zanthoxylum bungeanum | reverse complement strand
TGATATAGATCTTAATATTCTTAGATGAATATGACCGGAGATTTTGGTAGACATCGTGCTTTGCTAGGAGTCGACCTTGTCTCGTAAATCGGTAGAACGTAGTACTTGGTACGTACGTGATTCGGATACTCCGACGACCGTATTTACTGCCGACTTATCCGGGGATCTCATTGGTCGCTTCCCAAAGATTCACCGATGACGTATGACTCGCACTTATATTAATCTAGGATTAATAAGATGAGAGAGAAAATTAATCTGGGATTAATTATGGAGATATTTTATCTGGGATAAAATATCATTAAAGAGAGAGAGCGATTAATTTGGAATTAATCGAAGAATTAATATATTTGATATATTAAACGAAATTAGATTTCGACGCGGAATTAAAATTAGATTTTAATTCGGGCGAGCGAATTAATTTAGAATTAATTCGTTAGCGACGTGAATAGTGATTTCGCTAGGCGTAATCATTTAATTACGACAACGACGAAAATTCGTTAATTTAGAATTAGCGAATCCGAGCCCGAGATTATTTACGAGCGCATTCGCATTTCGAATTCGAGCGCGGCTCGTCAAATCAAGCGTCAAATCGCTAGTCGCATCAAGCGTCAAATCACTTGTCACTTTGAGTGATGTGACTTGACAAGATTGATTGATGTGATTGATGGCGATTGATGGAGGTAGTTGAAGCATTTAAATGCTTGACTTTTTCCAAATAAAAAGTGATATATGGTTTATTATTTTGGAAATTAATACACCTAATACACTTTGCTTTTCAACAACTCTCTCTCTCTCACGTTATTATTTATTTATGGAGCCAAATTGCTCATGTTTTTTTAAGCAACAAAATGTTTTCTCTCTCACGCCCTTAGAGGGCAAATTTTGTTCTGTTCTTGGCAGTTCACTGCCGTGGAAATAGAGGGACAAAAGGGAAGCAAGGTGTGGTTTTGTGGCAAAACAAGAGTGCTAGCACACTCCGGGATCAATGCGAAGGTGATAGGGAAGTCCCCCCATGAGTCGGGAACCATTTCGGAAAGCTTGGAGCTTGATTTTGGTGACCAAAACAGAACATTGGAGGCCATGACAGTGAACAAACGTGAGCAGTGGCAGTGGGCAGTGAAGTGCGAATTTTGTTGCCCAAATCATCTCTCAACCGCTCGATGTAAGTATTCCGCAACTTCGTCGTTGTATTCACTTGTGATTCATGCTTGTATTTTGATCTTGGGACCCTTAGAAAGCTCAACACCATGTACCTCTGAATGTCATAATACCAAGGTTTCCCATCATCGACCTCAACTTCCAGAATTCTTTCTATCTCATAAATAGGTCTGCTCGCTGTTGTCAGTATCAACGGTTCATCACTACTTTTCTTTTCTGGATTTTCCCAAGTTACTGCAAGTGTAGCCAATGCATCTGCCATTTGATTTTCTTCTCTCGGTAAGTGCTTAAACTTACATTCGGGGATAACCAGTGCCAACTTTCTGAGTTGAAAAGGTAAGGTTTCAACCGTTCTTCTTTCAATTCCCTTCTCCTCGCATCTGCTGGACTACCAACAGAGAATCTCCATAGACTTCCACACTCCCGGCCTTCAAGGCTATCAATGCTGTCAAATCGAAAGCACATGTTTCATACTCAATCTTGCCAGAATTTTCAGCGGGCACACATTGATGGATGAACCGTCATCCACCATCACAAATGAGATTCTCTTGCCCCTCACCTCGGCCCTGATAAATAGAGGCCTGTTATGATTTCTCCCATCTGCTGGGAGTTCATCCTCAGAAAAAGAAATCTGCAAAGCTTCTTTCTGAACCGACCCAACAAACATTGCAGGGTTGGCATCTTCCGGTACCAAAATCTTGCTCAAGGCCTCAACCATGGCTTGCCTATGCTCCCGAGATGCACATAACAGTTCCCAGATACTCACTTGTGCTTTAGTCTTCCTCAATTGCCTCAGCACTAAATCCCCCTCAGTATTTTCTGCAGTCTCAACCACTTCTCTACCATCTGTCAAAACTTCTTTACCCTTATCTGCCATATCATTGTAAAAACGACCATTCCCCTTACTTCTTCCTCGTCACTGCTAGAGAAATGAAGCCAAAAGTTTTTCCCCTGCTCAGTCTCATCTTCACTAGTACTATCCCAGATTCCCAGGCAAAAGGCTTGAGGGTGAAAGGATTTTTAGGACAAGGTCTTCTGGGAGGCCAAAATTGATCATATAGGCTGGTGGTGGTACGACACGGTAATTGAGTAAGGGGTTTCTATGTGTGTCAGGATGTTTGTTTCTAGGTCAGGTATTTTCTTGAAGTCTATCAGGTATTGGATTTCATGGCAGAGTCGGGCGCAATTGTCAGTGTCATGGCTCTTTTGTTGGTGAAAGTGATTTAAAGGCTTAGGTTATAATGTGATGGTAGGGGATAGGGTAATGGTTTGGCTTCCAATGGTTTTAAGAGCCCTTGCCTCTTCAGTTTCTCTAGCACCTTTGACAGGGGTCTTCCCAAGTTGGAAAATCTCCGATTCCAGATAGCGGCAATCTCAGCAGAAACGGGCTTTGTTCCCGATGTTCCCCTAATGGGCCTCATGTTCAGACCATAGAATTTTCTATTCTCGGCCTATTCTTCCTCAATATCCATGACAGTTTCCCTCAACTGCCGAAAGTCTGTAATCATGGGGGTCATCCTCCTCAGCTTACTATAAATGGAGGGCTTGGTTCCCTTGATAATCATTTTAATCTGGTCCTTCTCCGAAGGCCTAGTCTGCATTTTCAACAACTGACCTCTCCATCGATCCACATACTCCTTAAAACTCTCCTCCGATTTTTGCTTGACATTCTCCAGATCACGGAGTGACAGGTCGATCTCTAGGTCAGTGACATACTGCTTCAAGAAGGCATCAACCAACTCCCTTCAATCTTCCTTCACTTTCTTCTCCAAACTGTGGTACCATACCACGGGAGCTCCCTCGAGCAACATTCCAAACATCTTCTGCACTTGGCGCTGAGACAAGCCAACTGAACTCATGACTGATACAAACTGTCGGAGATGCACCCTTGGATCCCCATTCCCGTTAAACTTAGCCATATCAGGCATCTTGAACTGTGCCAGCAACTGTTCCTCGAAAGTCAGTGTGTCATAATCCAGCAAATCCTCATTCTTACCCCCCATATTGCGGGTAACTGACTCAACCTGATCCCGAAGTTTCTGTAACTCTGCCTGAGACCCAGATACTCTGCATGCTGCATACTCTGTCATATCATCATCAAAAGTGGGGATATCATCCCCCAATCTATTTGGAGGTTCCTCTTGCCTCACATCCCCGGAACTAACCCTGGCACGAGACCCAGCTATACCAGCCATAGCAGTAGTCAGAGCTTGCAACTATTCAATGACCTTGGCAAGACCGTTCTCTAACTGATCCATACGGGATACCTCATTACCGGATTCACTCATGACTGTTACTGTTCTTTTAATGAGCCTTGTCCATTCTCTAACCCAAACAGTATCTATGATGTCTTTTTGAGACATAGAGGGTGTTAACATGATATATGTATGTATGAGGTGCAGGAGATATATGTAACATATATAACATACTACATCAACTAAAATTATCAACAAATCGGCCCATTATCATTTTAGAAACTTTCGGGCTAACTGTCATAGGAGTGAACTCGTCCCAGTTTAAATGGCCCAACAAGTTCACATCTCATGGCAATGAGCCCAACTAAATCCAAATGGTAATGTTCCGAACACAAGCACAAAGTGGCCTATCAACACTTAGAAGCCTTTGGCCCGATCGTCATAAAATATGTTATTGTCCCAGTTTAAATGGCCCAACAAGCCCATATCCCATGACAAATGGTCCAAATGGATCCAAACGACGATGTTCCCAAACACAAGTATAAAAGAAAGATAATGCAAACACAAAACAATAATTTCTACAGAATGGCCCATCAACATTTCACAAGCTTTGGGCCCAATGGTCATAAGGTACGAACTCGCCCCAGTTTAAATGGCCCAGCAAGTCCGCATTTCTGACAATGGTCCAACTGCATCCAAATGAGGATGGTCCATAAGCTCATACTCAAGGAAATAATTGTTACTTTAACCATACAATCCCGGTCTATGGGTGGGTTCGCAGGAGTGTAGACAAAGGCTCTCATCGGCGAAGGATGGCCCACAACTAGGTCTCCCCAATCAAGGGTTCGAGCAACCAAGTGAGCGCATTCTTTTTTATACACTAAGGTACGTGCCAATGAGCTATGGTGTGTGACTGACTGTCAAATGGATTTCCCGTTGTAGATTCCCAAGAGGGAAGGTGGAGCGAGGCTCACTTAAATACCCAAGCCTCTTAGGCTCTTATCGCTTGGTGTTAGGAATAAACAACGAGTCCTCCAAATTAGTCTATCACAATAGGCTACGATTAGATGGCTATATAGGTGCCTTCACAGATTTTCCTTCTAGAAAGGTAGTGAATGAAGGAAGACACCAAACCATTACCTAGCCTAAAAAATGCCTTTGATTAAACCCCCATTTTATCCACTATAGACACGGTCAATTAAGACATAAATCCAAACATTACAAGACAATATTTCGGGGCCGATTCTCTATCCCCAGTGGAGTCGCCAGACTGTGGGACACAGAAACTGGATGACGCATGCTGTCTCGGGCTCGCGGCCCGGTTGGGAGTACGGAGTACCCCGTGGGGGACTAAACCAGAAAATAATGGAGTCGCCACCTGGTGTGAACCGGGAAAATGAGATTTAAGGCCGCACTCACCCCTCGCAAGGGAAGACCTCAAACCGTTGGGTTCAGAACGGTCCCTTACTTATGTCACTTGTAATGAAATGATTTATGTAATAATTTAATCAAGCTTAAGTAACACTTATTTCCGAGAGTATCATGCTTCTAAATTCACATGTACAAAAATTCACATGTATAAAATAAAACTTGCACCTAAATTTGCATAAATTTTACATCTACGATTGCATGCTTGAAAGTACATCAAAGTAGCAGCGAACATACAACTTCATTGGCATATTGTATTCACGAAAGCACAAGCACACACACTAACCACACAAGCACACATGTGAGCACTTTTCCAAGTGGTACGTTGAATTGTATCCCAAGTATAGACCGCACTACCGTCCATTCGGAATCGGCTACGGAATTTATGTCTGGGTTTCCATCTGATATACCACAAGAAATAATACTCAAATGCTATCATGACATGGATATATGAATTGTAATATGTTAAGCCAAGACAAAGGTAAATGATGTAACCAATGGGATAAACATGCTTTTCATTATGATGCGTACAAAGATAAGAATGACTATATGAGATTTCATAATACATGCATGAATGGTATAGTTGGCTTTATTACGTGAGGAGTTGTGCTTGTGGTAAGCGGCTTAATGGCAGGCGAATTGCGTGAATTATTTGAGTGTGTGGTGGCTGTTTGTAGTTTAGGGCATGAAGGCAAAGGAAGGGAATTAACGATAGTCAGTGGGTGAGCATTAGGTTAGTGTACTGGGCTGTGTACGCATGAGTGAATGGCAGTGTGTGCGTGAGTGAGGGGGCAGTGTGTGCGTGAGTGAATGGGACGTGAGCGTGGGTGTTATGGCTTGCATGTCTGGGTGGCAGTGTGAGGTTTTGTGAGCTGTGTTTTTACGTGAAGGGTGAGGCCTGTTACGTGAGATGAGGTGGTGAGGGTAATGGCGTGAATGTGGGGATCAACTAGGGTATTTGCGTGGAGGTGCTTTGTGTTTTTCAGTTGCCGAGAGTAGAGGGGGGTGAGAATATGGGTATACTAATGGCAATAGGTCGAGCCAAGACAGGGATAGATAATGCAACCAAAAGATGAAAGACACGGCAAATATCGTGGTAAAGGTAGCCTTTTAGGCTTTTCTTCCCCCAAATGGAGAGCCTTTTAATCCAACGCAATAAGCCCAAGCGCCTTTCGTTACAATGAGTACAAGGATAAAGATAACTATATGAAACTTAGTATATCCGATTGAACATATCTTGTATTCAACCGAACACACACCAACCGGCGCGGCAAAGCATCGTGGTAAAGGATTTTAACCCCTCCAAATAGGGTACCTTTCATCGCACTTACTAAGCCCATGCGCTCAATTGAATCATGCATACAAAGAATTAAAAACAATAATAACGAACTTAGTATGCCCGATTGAACATATCTTGCATTCAACCGAACACACATCAACCGGCGCGCAAAGCATCGTGGTAAAGGATTTTAACCCCTCCAAATAGGGGGACCTTTCATCGCACTTACTAAGCCCATGCGCTCGATTGAATCATGCATACAAAGAATTAAAAAAACAATAATATCAAACTTAGTATGCCCGATTGAACGTATCTTGCATTCAACCGAACACACATCAACCGGCGCGGTAAAGCATCGTGGTAAAGGATTTTAACCCCTCCAAATAGGGGACCTTTCATCGCAGTTACTAAGCCCATGCGCTCGATTGAATCATGCATACAAAAGTAACATGCAGAATTCAAATGACGAAAAATAAATAAATCAAAGCAATATAAGACAAAAGAAAGTGTCATTTACTCAAGCGGTACGTGGAGTTGTATCCCGAGTACAGATCATACTACCGTCCATTCAGAATCGGCTATGAAATTTATGTCTGGGTTTCCATCCGATATACCGCGAGAGTTGACACATATTTCGTTTTATTCCAAAGCCACAACATACAATACCTCAGAATCCATTCATATTTATCTACTCAAGGGCCACAACAGGCATTTCAACATAACAATCATGCAAGCAATACTCAATAAATAATACAAATTAAACAGAAAACGAATGTGGAAAATACCCTCAGGTCTAACCTTTTATGTCGACTTTCGAACTCACATTTCACGGCCGTCGGAAGGGCTATCACACCGCAACTTTTCTGGTTCACTGGTTTGCATTTTACCTCACTGTTTCGCTGCTCAAGCTACTATTTTGACTCTATTTTGTTGCTATTTTGCCTCCGTTTTACTGCTATTTCCTCTGTATTTTCTGCTCACTATTCAAGTCACTGTTTTGATGTTTCCACGGACTGTTTCGAGTGTTTTTTGTGGGTTTTTAGTGCAGTCTTGTGTGATTATTTTAAGGATTATAAATGCAGTTTTTATGTTACTGTTTTGAGGAATTTATGGACTGTTTTAAGAGGATTTGGCTGCTGTTTTTGGGGTGATTTGGGCTGCTGTTCAGGCGTGTTTTAGGAGGTGTAGAGGCTGCTATTTTCGGTGGAAAGGGGCGGCTATTTGGGGGTTTATTTTCTGTGATGTGTGGAGGTTTAGGGGCTGTTGTTTGGGGGTGTATTTTTGGTGATGTGTGGAGGTTTAGGGGCTGCTGTTTTCGGTTGTGGAGTGGGGGAGATGAAGAGAATTATTTGGGTTTTTCTTCTTGCTATTGCCGTGAGTGGCTAGGGCTATTGGTGTTGTGATTTTCGTGTAAGTCTTGTGTATGAGCTAGGGAGTGCATGTTTTTGTTAGGGGTTGTTTATATAGAGAAAGGTTAGGGCTACACCTTGTCTCACAAGGAAGGGATTTTGGCATTAAAATGAGGATTTGATTTGGTATTCAACAAGGAAAGGATTAGATTGAGGGGGGACAAATCTTGGCTAGATTAGGAATACAAAATATTTAATTTGTTATGATTGATTTTAATTAGGCATGATATTTGTTAAGTTTGGTATATAATATATTTGATTTATCTTTATTAGGAATGCAATTTCTTTAATTTGTGTAAGTATTTATTATTTTGGTAGGTGATTATTTAGATTTTATTTGTTTTATTAATTTGGTATATGACTTAATTAATTATTTTATTTTATTGCATTATCTAATTAATATTTAACTTAATATTTGATTTAATTTGGGTGTGTATTAGGTAAATGGCGCGTGGGCCTTGGTTGGGGCGTGTGGGCCTTTGGTTGGTGGGTTTGGTTTGTGTGGGCTAGGTGTGTGGGCTTGCGGGGATTTTAGGTCAAGACCAAGGGGCTTGCGGGTATTTTAGGCCGAGGTTAGGTGATTTGTGAGTATTTTAGGCCAGGAATAATTTTTAAAATGGACAACCAACAAGTAACCCGAAGCTAAACCAGCGAACTTAATCCGTTTATGAGTCAATTCTTGACTCCTCCCTTCCAACATCCGTTTCCCGCGGCTTCCGCGACTTCAAAGGTAGTGCCTCTAACGGAGACTCATCATCGGGTTTCACATGCAAAAATGCAATGCCTACAACAATGCAGCCAGTTTTGCTCCATTACCCATGCGTATGTAAACCTCCTCATGACGGATTCTCCTACTGTTTCTCAGACCTTGCATATTGTTACACAAGTGAGTCCCACAACCAGTGTCAAGCACCCAATCATATACAACATACCTGAAGCATTGGGCTTCTTGGCCTCTTGGGCTTCCCTAGCTTCCTTGGCTTTCAAAGATTTGCAGTCTTTCTTCTAATGACCCTTATTTCCACAAAAGAAATATTTCCCCTTTCCATTCTTCTTATCCAGCTTACCATTAGGCTTTAGGTGATCTGGATGTTGGATAATATGACCCATAGCGTCACTATTTGTACAGATCATAGTGTTGTTGTACAAATTAACTATGTGACAAGGAAATTGCACTCTCATCATTTGTGATTAGATCACCTTAGATATATAAATGAAGAGAGGTCCCTATGATTAGTTCCTGGATTGAGAATGATATGAGACAGTATCAGTCCATGAAGGATTAATCATTAAATATCCCTAGCCGGAGTATTATCGAGACTGGACATCGATAATGTGGAATAGGCTAGTATTGCACTTGTGTGCGTTGTGAGGGCACAACGACATAATTCTCATATATATATGTATTGGATACTTATGCAAGTGCGATAGGAGGTCGTGTTTCACCGATGGTACGGGAAACAGCTTCGCTCTGGATAGACCCCTCGGAATCCCATTGGTATTATGAATATGTGTCTATGGGAGGCCAAAATCAAGGTAGGTGTGTATAGTCTTAACCTGAGACTTACATCGCAATGCTTGCGACAATCGATATACTTTAGTTGAGGTCGTCTAGGACTCTAACCGGTTCTGTGTACGCCAATGCCGGGTATATTGAGAATCGTAGTGCATTGGATGTGATGTCAAGACGGAAGTATCACTCCAGTCATAGTGGAGATGATGTCACGCAGGATACGGTATTAGTGCTCTTAAGTGCTGCGCGGCCATCGGGATATTATGACAAGGTCATGTATATCCGATTATAGAGACTAGTTACCAGACATCCGACATGTGCTTCGTACGGGGCAGACACTTATCCAGCCCCAGGCCTAGCACGTGACTATCCGATACTGGACCGATATACACAATACTATCGTATACTACGCTTGATACAGATCTTAATATTCTTAGATGGATATGTCCGGAGAATTGGGTAGTAACTGGTGCTTTGCTAGGAGTCGACCTTGTCTCGTAAATCGGTAGAACGTAGTACTGGTACGTACGTGATTCGGATACTCCGACGACCGTATTTACTGCCAACTTATCCGGAGATCTCATGGGTCGCTTCCCGATAACCCACCGATGACGCACAACTCGCACTCTGAATAATCTGGGATTATATAGAGAGAGAGAAAATTAATCTGGATTAATTACGGAGATATTTTATCTAGGATTAAATATCGTCTAGAGAGAGATAACGATTAATTTGGAATTAATCGATTAAATTAATATATTCGATATATTAAACGAAATTAGATTTCGACGCGGAATTAAATTAGATTTGAATTCGGGCGAACGAATTAATTTAGAATTAATTCGATTTAGCGATGTGAATAGTGAATTCGCTAGGCGTAATCATTTAATTACGACGCGACGGAAAAATCGTTAATTTGGAATTAGCGAACCCGAGCCCAAGTGTGATTGCGAGCGCATTCGTATTTCGAATTCGAGTGCGGCAACGCAAGTCACATCAAGCGTCAAATCATTCGTCACATCAAGTGTCAAATCAAATGTCACTTTGAGTGATGTGATTGATTGATGTGATTGATTGAATGAGAGATGTGACTAGATGTGAGTTAGTGGAGTGGTTGGAATGTTTGGTAAATGAATTGATTTTAGAAATCAATTAAATGATTTTCATCATTTGACTTTTGGAAAATTAATGGTAAATCATTAAATATTTTGGAAAATATATAAAACCAAAACATTTACACTTTTCTAAACATCTATCACATTTTCTTCTTCTCTCCACACTCTCTCACATTCACGCCAAAATGGGCTGTTTTCTCTCTTCTGCACAGCTCACAAACGTGAGCTTTAGGGAAGTAAGAGTGAGTTGGGTTTTTCATGGTGAGAAATCCAAGTGCTAGCACACTACGAGTCTTGCGAAGGTGGTAGGGAGGTTCGACCATGAGCCGGGATCCGTCCGACGAAGCTAGGAGCTCCGTTTCGCATCTCAAATTTTTGTTTTTGGAGACAGTGGAGCTGCAGTTCATGCGCCAAGGCAGTGCGTTTTTGGCCTTCAATCGTCTCCAAATCGACTCAACCGATCGATGTGAGTATTCCGCTACCTCCGTTGGTGTAATTCACGCATGTTTTCATTGCTTGTATGATCTTGGGATCTAGATTTAAACCAACAATGGTATCAGAGCCTTAGGTTCAAGCATGAAAATGTAGGGCTTATTAAATTGGGTATTTTGTATTTGAGCATGATTTAACAAATTGGATGTTTGAGCATGCTTAATATATGTTGATTGATGATTGATTTGATCAATTTCAAGAAAAGTGATTGGATCAATTTTGCCAAAATTTGTGATTTGGCCGAATATGATGTGAATTTTGGAATTCTTGGAATTTTGATTTTGATTCATTGGATGAAGTTAGAATCATGTAGGATGGATGATGTTAATTGAATCGAATTGGATTGGATTTCGAATTGGACAAAAATCCATAATTCTATATGTTGGCCGAATTGCTTATTGCCCTAATGTCTTGGTATTTTTTGATTTTATGAACATGGATGTGTATGAAATCATTTAGGATGTTGATTTAATGTCGATTGTGGGTTCGATTGGATCGAAACCGAATCGGACACAAAATCCCTCCTTGGCCGAGAGCTTAGAAGCATGTAATATGGGTTTTGATTTTCATTAATATGTTGGACATGTAATGATATTAAGAACATGATTAATTGGACTAATTTGATGTTTTGGAAATGTTGATTTAGGTGATTATCATATAATTACACTTTAGGTAATTAAATTGCTAAATTGGATTTATGTGATTTAATTATTTGAGGCCTTAAATTGGATTTGGGCTATTAATGTTGTAATTGGGCCTATTGGGCTTGATTTATCAAGTTGGGTTTAGGCCAATTGGATTGGATCCAATTGGCCCAAAACCTTAACCATAAAGCCCAAATGCAACTAATGAACCTTTAAAGTTCAATTGGGCCAATGGGCCAAGATTTGATTATGGGCTTGGGGGTAAATCCCGGATTGGACTTGGTTAGCGGTTTGACCCGAGTTGACCAAATTCCACGCCTTAAGAAATCAATTAAAAGCCCATTGGACTTTAATTGAATTGACGTTGGACGTTAACGGTCTTTGAGACGCGTTACAATTAAATTTGGAATTTAAATCGTAAAAGGTTATTAAATAAAGTGTGTGATATTTAATTTGGAATTAAATAGTGATTAGTATTAAATACATGTTAAATTGATTTAATGATTGTGTAGTTAATTTAATTCATGAATTCGTACTTTAAATACTATTCGCAAAAACGAGTTTGACTCGAAAAAAAATCAAATCGTTGTTTGAACATGGATGATCACTTAATTATCAGATTAATTAATTTGATTAGATTGATTGATAGCATCTTATGTGTGTGAATACGTGGTTGTGTTGAATGAATAATGTATACGGAGGATGGTATTAGATGAGTAGGGCAATTTTTAGAAATTGTTGTAATAAATTCGATTTATTAAATTGGACCTGCGTGTCCAGCCTTATCACCTCTATTCTCTTTGTATTCTCTTCTCACCTATTCCCCTCAATGTAAATGAGGTTTCTTTAGAAGTGTAGTGTAACGGTAGAAGGTATAGAAGTAATACAAGTGCTAGCTTGAGTGAGAAAGGGAGAGATTTGATCTAGGATCAATGTGTTAAGTATCCATCCGCATATCATTATTATTTATTTCATATGTGCTTTATTAGTGTGTTTAGAATGCATGTTTAAGGGTGTATGATGATGAGACCTTAACAAAGATAATTAAATTGGTAGCCAATTTGCACGCGAAAAGCCCTCATCAAATATCATGCGTCTTTTCCTTCCATTGAGTGATTCTTACTCAAGATCCTAGATTGGCATGGGTTGTTGGCCAAAGTCAAGCCCTTGTCCGTCGAAGATGTGTTTGAATCACGAGGCTTTGTTCATATTGGTGTCTTGTCCAAGTTTGGTTGTGGGCAAAGTCAAGACCACTTTTGTCCAACGACATTGATTACGAAGCTTCCATGGTCAATGGGTCCGCGCTTGACTGGGATCATTAGGTTTGTTGTGCCAAAGCCAAGGCCTAGTTTGATTCAGAGGAAAAAGGTTAGGATATACATTCGATGTATAGGCATATATAAGATATATGGTTTGGGACTTGGATGTCCACCTACCGGATCTAGGAGTTGGATGAGATCCATTGATCTTCGAGATCCCCTAGTTACTTATCATACAATGTTGGCCAAAGTCAAGATTGTGTGATATTTAACGGGATCCTAGCCCACTAGGAAACACGGTTTCCCGAGTACTCGACAGAGGGTTAGAGGCTCGACGAAAATAGTGGGAGGCAAGTATTGATTTGCAACATTCGTTCGAATACTCGCTAAAGGCGCTCATCTATTTACTCGTCATATTAATCAAAAGTATTAGTTGGACTAATATTTTATGTTGTTTTAAAAATATATATAGTTGGACTATATACAAACTATCAAATTATAGTTGATTTTATAATTGGATTATAGTAATCAATATAATTGAATTAAAAATGATAGTTGATTTTATAATTAAATTATAGTAATCAATATTAAATTATAGTTGATTAAATAATTGGATTTATTGTAATCATATATAAATAGTACCTTATTAAAATTGATTAAATAGTGGACTATTGAAATCAAGAAAGAATTGAAAGTTGAATATTTAAAATATATAATCCTTGGGATTAAATGTTTTAAATGATTTAATTTTCAATTGGGAATAAATAATAGGTTAATTTATTTGATAAAATAACTATTATGACTAGGCCCATAATTAAGCAAATAAGTAGAGCATAAAATCTTTGGAAGATTTATGTGATGATGACTTTAATGCTTAATTTAATATACTTGACAAAAATCTATCTTAGATTTAAAAGTATTAAATTGCCAATTAATAATTCTTAGAGAATTGATTGACTATTCTAGGGGTGAAAGTCAAAATTTGCAATTGGGCATGTAGCACGAGGTGCACATATTTCGATATTTCCAAAACCCAAGGCTTGCCAAAGGTTTTGTGAAATATTGAAAAGATAATTGACATATCCCAAAGTAACTACCATTTGGATATGGCAGACACCAAGGAATTAAAGAAAGGGCGAGGCTCTAACTTTAAAATATTTGTCAAAGTTATGTTCACTACTAGTATTGAAATTAGATTTTAAATACTTAGTGTGGTACATAAAATATATGTATTGATGTTCAGAATCGCTTGAGCGAGGATACTGACTTCAAGCTGAGATTACTCTGCAAATCGGAAACGGGACGAAAGTCGCTGTTTCGACGTAGATATCTAAGTTTAGGAACTACCCTTGGGTATGTACTTAAATTAGGAACTGTTATAATGTAACTAGTTTGACTAGAGACATTATCTCTATATCAGTGTTTAATCCGTTGCGGATAAACCTTTATATTCTTGAACACTAAGTGTTTCATTATATAAAGATGATACTGAGATAAATACATTGATGTAGAATGAATACAGAATTTATATTTTGAATATAATTAAAATCTCAAAACATAAAATGACAAATAAATAGCTCAAATTGATTTGATCAATAGAGACTTATTGTGGCATTGTTGTCTGGGACACAATTAAACAAGACTCGTATATCCACACTTTTGAGAGTGGGTACTAGGACTAATTTGACTATTCAAATAAAGTCTGCGATCTAGTTTATTAGGTAAAGTACCTAAAATACTATTTACTTGGTAACAGTATAATGGCCACCAATCTGTTAGCCCTATTCATGGTGAAGAAGTTAGGGGGCCCATATCTAGCTAGGCTAGATGTGAACATGAATATTTCGTGCCCTTGACGGATGTAGCATCACGTTGTGGTTATGTGTTTCTTTTGAAGAACACAGATCGAAAACTATTTGGGTTTCGACACGAAGTAGATTAACAGATCGACTATAGTATTATGCCGTCACGGTAAGACCGTAATGGAAAATACTTAAGCAGTAAGTTCAAACATACATGAAGAGTATAGTATTCTTTCATATGAGGACTCCTCCCGAACGTCAGTTTGACGGTGTGTCCAACTAAAAACCGAATTTGTTGGACATGATAAGGTTTATATCACGATGCGCTCTGAGCTACCATTTCCTTCAACGGATATGTATCTACAGTGCAAAACTTATTTAGAATAGGTTCCATATAAATTGTTTGACAGATATCATATAGGGATATGAACAGGAAAGAAAATAGGGTTTCTCATTCCCTAATAATTTGGGTATGCCAGGCATAACGTTTGGATGATACCAAACTAAAGACCCAAATTGGATAAGTGCCAATATAGGTTATCCTAAGGGAAACCATAAGATAGTACTTATAAATCTCACATGAGAACAATATGATTGTTGCTCACCATGCGGTTTTTCTGAGAGGAATACCGATATGTAGTGGTCCAGTGGGAGGATAGTGATACTCGATGAAAATCGGAGTAATACTGTTCTAGGCACGAAGTCCTTAATGGAACACAAAATAGTTCATCATGATGAATCTATACCATTAATCTTCAATACACACAGGAACTAGTAGATCGGATAGAGTCCGAAAACACCCTCGGGTATGGGTTTCTGATCTACCTCATAAAAGATGTCAATCTTATGGAGGTGTACCATCCGACTACGTTTTGAGGAAGTGATACGAGGTAATCGACTCCCTTTTATGGCAAAGTGCCATGAATCCGAAGTGGGTCCATGTATAACAACTATTTTGGATACTAGTTGTTGTACCGTAAGGCATTGTGCCTATTGGTACTGTAATCGTCTTCAAGGCAGACATACATGTGAGGCAACATACCAACGTACAAAGCTGGGCTTTTGACGGAAAGGTATCGTTATCAACATTGTGTTAATAACGGTTCAACCTTTTACCTGTTACCCATGGTAAATCCATTTGATAATGCTTGTTGATAACTGCGTATTTCATTTATGAAATGTGTCAGATGCAGATCAAAATCGCTTTCCTAAAAAGGAAACCTTTTGGAGGATGTTAACAACATCCTGACGAGTTTGTATAACCAACAAACGAGGTTTGGCGGTTAGTCAATCCATGTTTGGATTAATGCAAGCATAAGGTTCTTGGAACTGTCGTTTTGAAATAATCATAACGGTTTAGGATTTGAATCAAAACGAAATAATTTTGTGTGTATATAAGGAGGTTAGTGGGAGAGCGCACTGACAGTGAAATTCCCATAAAGCAATTGGTGAAAGCTGAGCTTTCATAGATATTCTTTCAATAGAAATTCTCCGTAGAATTCTGGGGTAGTAACAACCTTTATTCAGGAAAAAGAATCTACTCGGATAGATTTGGAGTTGTTAACACTCTCTGGGAAATTGTACATTTAAAATGTACTGGATAGGGTGTCTCATACGCTTCGAGCATATGGAGTCACAATCGGGTCAATCCAAGTGATAGTCACTGGATTGAAGTTAAGAAACATCTGTTATATCTCAGAGAACTAAAGATGCTGTCTTAAACTATGGAGAAGGAGAACTTGAAGTGACTGGGATCACTGCTGCAAGTTTGCAAACAGTTAAATACTGCGGTACTATAAAGTTTGAATACGGGACAGTAAGCTGGAAATCTTCCGAGCAAGATACTGTTGCGCCGATAAACAATAAATGCGGATTATTGCTGCGGCTGAGGCAGCAATAGAAGCCATTTGGGTCGATAATAAATCTAATTAGATAGATATAGTTCTGTTAGCAGCTGAGCTAGGCGTCAGCACAAGGCTTAAAGAATTAAAGGTCTCATCGACGATCCAGATATAAACTTCTAAATCATCTGAGTCGTTCGGATCATACATCGTGGCGATGTGCTGATCGTATAAATCGCGTTAGACGAAATCATACAAATCCGCTGATGAAAACCTTTCCTCAGCAATTTGAGCGAACCGTACATAGTTCGGTGTTAGACAACTCGAGTGACTGGCTATGTGCAAGTGGGAGATTGTTGGATAATAGGACCCATAGCGTCACTATTTGTACAGATCATAGTGTTGTTGTACAAATTAAACTAGGTGACAAGGAAAATTTGCACTCTCATCATTTGTGATTAGATCACCTTAGATATATAAAATGAGAGAGGTCCCTATGATTAGTTCTTGGATTGAGAATGATATGAGACAGTATCAGTCCACGAAGGGTTAATCATTAAATATCCCTAGCCGGAGTATATCGAGACTGGACATCGATAATGCGGATAGCTAGTATTGCACTTGTGTGCGTTGTGAGGCACAACGGCATAATTCTCATATATATATATGTATTGGATACTTATGCAAGTGCGAAAGGAGGTCGTGTTTCACCGATGGTACGGGAAACAGCTTCGCTCTGGGACCCATCGCGAATCCCATTGGTATTATGAATATGTGTCTATGGGAGGCCGAAATCAAGGTAGGTGTTGTATAGTCTTAACCTGAGACTTACATCGCTAATGCTTGCGACAATCGATATACTTTAGTTGAGGTCGTCTAGGACTCTAACCGTTTCTGTGTACGCCAATGCCGGGTATATTGAGAATCGTATGCATTGGATGTGATGTCAAGACGGAAGTATCACTCCAGTCATAGTGGAGATGATGTCACGCAGGATACGGTATTAGTGCTCTTAACTGCTGCGCGGCCATCGGGATATTATGACAAGGTCATGTATATCCGATTATAGAGACTAGTTACCAGACATCCGACATGTGCTTCGTACGGGGCAGACACTTATCAGCCCCAGGCCTAGCACGTGACTATCCGATACTGGACCGATATACACAATACAATCGTATACTACGCTTGATACAATCTTAATATTCTTAGATGGATATGTCCGGAGAATTGGGTAGACTTGGTGCTTTGCTAGGAGTCGACCTTGTCTGTAAATCGGTAGAACGTAGTACTTGGTACGTACGTGATTCGGATACTCCGACGACCGTATTACTACCAACTTATCCCAGAGATCTCATGGGTCGCTTCCCGATAACCACCGATGACGCACAACTCGCCTCTTGAATAATCTGGATTATATAGAAGAGAGAGAGAAAATTAATCTAGGAGTAATTACGAGATATTTTATCTAGGATAATAATATCGTCTAGAGAGAGATAACGATTAATTTGGAATTAATCGATTAAATTAAGATATTCGAATATTTAACGAAATTAGATTTCGACGCGGAATTAAAAATTAGATTTTAATTCTGGCCGAACGAATTAATTTAGAATTAATTCGTTAGCGACGTGAATAGTGAATTCGCTAGGCGTAATCATTTATTACGACGCGACGGAAAAATCGTTAATTTGGAATTACAAACCCGAGCCCGAGTATGATTACGAGCGCATTCGTATTTCGAATTCGAGTGCGGGCAACGCAGTCGCATCAAGCGTCAAATCATTCGTCACATCAAGCGTCAAATCAAATGTCACTTTGAGTGATGTGATTGATTGATGTGATTGATTGATGAGAAAGATGTGACTAGATGTGAGTTTATGGAGAGTGGTTGGAATGTTTGGTAAATGAATTGATTTTAGAAATCAATTAAATTATTTTCACCATTTGACTTTGGAAAATTAATTGGTAAATCATTAATATATTTTGGGAAAATATATAAACCAAACATTTACACTTTCTAAACATCTATCACATTTTCTTCTTCTCTCCACACTCTCTCACATTCACGCCCAAAAGGGGCTGTTTTCTCTCTTCTGCACAGCTCACAAACTGAGCTTTAGGGAAGCAAGAGTTGGGTTTTCATGGTGAGAAATCCAAGTGCTAGCACACTAAACGAGTCTTGCGAAGGTGGTAGGAAGGTTCGACCATGAAGCCGGGATCCGTCCGACGAAGCTAGGAGCTCCGTTTCGCATCTCAAATTTCTGTTTTTGGAGACAGTGGACTGCTGCAGTTCATGCGCCAATGCAGTGCGTTTTTGGCCTTCAATCGTCTCCAAATAGACTCAACCGATCGATGTGAGTATTCCGCTACCTCCGTTGGTGTATTCACGCATGTTTTCATTGCTTGTATGATCTTGGGACCTAGATTTAAACCAACACTGGAGCCTAAGCCTTGCCCTTAATTTTCTTTGGGCCTCGTTGCTTCAGGTCCGTACCCGTAAGCATGACTGAGATTTTAAGCTCCGGTTTCAAGTCATTCTCTACTTTCTTTATCAGATTGTGCAAATTCTCTACTAAAGTATCTTCTTTATCAGACAGATGAGACTGCATATTAAGGTTAGAGAATTCTTTTCCTAAGGACTGAAGAATCAGATCGTGACCTATCTCATGATCTATGATGAACCCGAGGTTGGCCAATATTTCAATGTGGCCAATCATCTTAAGCACATGTCCACTAATAGATCCTTCCTTATACCTTGTTTGGAATAAGGCACATGACACTTGGAATCTCACGGTATGAACAGAAGTTGCATACAACTCCTTCAAGTGAAATATGATGGTTTGAGCATCCATATCTTCGTGAGCTTTCTGACGTTCGTCCGACATAGAGCCAAGTATTATGCAAACTGCTTGCTCATCATCATCGACATGTTTCTTCCATGCATCAAATGTATCTTAGTCAGCATCTTCTGTGGGTTCAGTGGGAAATGGTCTTTCAAGAACATAGAAAAATTTTTCTTGTCGTAAGACAATTTTAAGGTTTCTAAACCATCATTGTAGTTGTCCCCTTTGGTAGCTGACTTATGCTCATCAAGATGGAACGGAGTGATACTCTGTTTTCCATTTGAATGTTTGTGAAATATTTTAATCCACATGTTAAGAGAAAATGTTAAAATTAGGAATATGTTTTCGTTAATGTTTCATAATAACATGGGCTTTTATTATTATCAAGTTGCCTCCCACTCAATTTGTTTTAAAATTTTAAGCAAATCGCATCAACCCCAATATGATGGATTCTTGTAGGCAAGGATCCCATATCATCATTTCATAACTCTGACTTGGGCCGGTCATTATAAAATATAATAATTAGGTAGGTTCCCAACCAATTTATGATATAAATCACAATTCCTTGATCATGGGTTGGGCAATCAAACATGCCATAGCTTATGCTAGTCCTTGTGGACACCCAATCTTTGCCACTAAGTTATAAGAGACCATCCTAAGGGTCGCTGCGTCTTATGACTCAGAAAAGTCAAACCATTGTCAATAGTATGATTTAGGGACAAATTGGTATTGGTCAGTCTTGTAAAGCCTAGTCCCTGCCAATACGGTTTAAGCCCTTTGGTGTATACTTTACAATGGGAGATAAATTTTAGACTTAAATTATTATTTAGGATTTTAGCAAGTTTAAGTGAATAACTGTAAAATGGATTCCTTCATTGAAAATTCCCAAGAGGGAGGGTGAAGCAAACTCTCTTAAATACCCTTACCTCTTAGGCTCTTATTGCCTTGGTGACAGGAATAAACAATAGATCCTCCAAATTAGTCCAACACTTTAAATATGCTTTAAGGTAAGCCTTGAGTAAATGATTATCTAGATGTCTTCACAGCTTTTCCTTTGGGCTATAAAAAGGTAGTGAGTGAAGGAAGACACCAAATCATTAACTAACTCTAGTAATACCTTTAGTTAAATTAACTTTAGTTTGGAAAGTTTTTTTAACCCCTTGGTCCCAACCCACTTGTATCTTTCATAATGTCTTTTATTATAAACAAGTAATTTATATTTATTAGCCTTAAATGTAATAAATCTCTAAGTTCATCACGGAATAATTACTTAGCTAAGAGATAAGCAATACACTCTCTATTTCTAAAAGTCTCTAGATGCTTGCACCCTAAAATAATCATACCAATTCTAATCATACATAGAATCATCAAGCATATGAGTTTTAATATGTTGGAATTATTTTACACATTAAATAACTTTGATTAATATTTATTATGATATGTATTTTATTTTATGCAAATAAATTTACTATTCATGTTTTTCTGCAGACGCGTGAACTTTAAATGCAATTTCACAATTCAAATCTTAACCAAATCATGTAACACATGGGCCTAAAATTAAGTTCAGGGTATTAGATTTCCAACTAACTTTTAAACACCCAATTTCGAGTTCAAATGAGTGAGAACTAATCAAAACAAAAACGGCATGCTGATACCACTGTTGTGAAGCGGCCGCGAGTGCGCAACGGAAAAAAACAAAATTATATGCCGCTTTCCATTTGCCCAAGACCCATTTGTTTTGATAATTCTACAAGCCTAGGCATGTTACTATATATTCTAAGCATAAAACTCATTAAAATGCAAAGAACATAAACCTAAACATGCTAACTATCATAATAACAGAAATTAAAATAAAGAAATAAAAAGACTTACTTGAACCGAAGACTCCTCCAGTCCTCCCTCCAATCTACAAGCTTTTCTCGAACTTAGCAAGCTCTCCACGTTCCAAGAGCCACCCAAGTGTGTGGCCTCCAAAGATGCACACACCAGAGCCAAAACTCAACGGCAAGACTACGCCTTGAGTGCACGAGTATTTTGCCCTTGGTGCTAGCCTAGACAAATACCTCAAAACTTTTAACTCGAGGTTCCTCTAGTCAATTAGACTTAAAGATCCTCAAAATCAGTGGCTTACTCTTAAACTTTAGAGTTTCTCACTTATATAAACCCAATATATGAAAGTTTTGGTGTAAAAATTTGTGAAGAATTCTTTGGGTTTATTTAGTGTTCCAAAGACAACAAAATTAATTAAGAATCCGATGTGGGATAAAAGCTAATTTAATCTTAGCCATTGGATCTTAATTTAGTGGTTTAATGAGATTATAAAACCCTAATAAGAGTTTGGGCCGAATTGGAATTCAAAACAAATAACAAAAATAAAATTAATATTCACGTTACTATTCACGTGAATAGTAATTTTTTTTTTAATTCCAATTCCCAAAGTTCCCCCTATCTTCATTCACCAATCCCTAAGCCACTATGGAACCTCATAAATGATCTGTTCAATAATTAAACACATTGAACCATTTATGAACCATTGATTTCGACTTTGTTGTGTGTGACCTTTTAGGTTCCCCTCAAGTTGGACATGAAATGAATCGTGATAATTTAATCGAACATAAATTATCCTCCGATCAGATGGTCGTTCAATTTCAATGACCAAGGTTGACATCTAGCAACATGCCAAGACCCCCAAATGAGAAGGAAAGATTATATATATATACCCATTCTGTATGCGATTTACATATGATACGTGTTAGACAGTAATGACCCATAGCGTCACTATTTTGTAAATAATATTGTATTATTGTACAAAATTAACTATGTAGTAATGAAATTGTCTTTTACCGTTTTGTAATTTATTTACTTTGATATATAAATGGTAAAAGTCCCTATGATTAATTCCGGATTGAGATGATATGAGACAGTATCAATCCATAAAGGTTTAATCATTAAATATCCCTAGTCGTAGTTATCGAGATTGGACATCGATAATGCGGAATAGACTAGTACTGCACTTGTGCGTGTTGTGAGGGCACAACAGCATAGTGTTGGACAAAATGACCCATAGCGTCACTATTTGCACAGATCATTGTGTTGTTGTAGCAAATTAACTATGTGACAAAGAAATTGCACTCTCATCATTTGTGATTAGATCACCATAGATATATAAATGAAGAGAGGTCCCTATGATTAATACCTGGACTGAGAATGATATGAGACAGTATCAGTCCCCGAAGGTTTAATCATTAAATATCCCTAGCTGGAGTATTATCGAGAATGGACATCGATAATGCGGAATAGGCTAGTATTGCACTTGTGCGTGTTGTGAGGGCACAACTGCATAGTTCTAATATATATAAGTATTGGATACTTATGCAAGTGCGATATGAGGTCGTGTTTCACCGATGGTACGGGAAACAGCTTCGCTCTGGATAGACCCCTCGGAATCCCATTGGTATTATGACTATGTGTCTATGGGAGGTCGAAATCAAGGTAGGTGTGTATGGTCTTAACCTGAGACTTACATCGCTAATACTTACGATAATCGATAGACTTTGGTCTTGGTGGTAGGGGACTTTAAACGGGTTCTGTGTACACCACTTCTGGGTTTATCAAAGAGTCATAGTGTATTTGGTGTGATGTCAAGACGGAAGTGTCACTTCAGTCATATTGGAGTTGATGTCACGCAGGATACGGTACTAGTGCTCTTGAGTGTTGCGCAACCAATTGGGATATTGTGACCAGGTCATGTATATCCGATTATAGAGACTATGTTACCAGACATCCGACATGTGCTTCGGACGGGGTAGACACTTATCCAGCCCCAGGCCCTAGCACGTGACTATCCGATACTGGGCAATATACACAATACTACGGTATACTACGCTTGATACAGATCTATATTCCTGTAAGAATATTTCTGGAGAATTGGGTAGGCATGGCGCTTTGCTAGAAGCCAACCTTGTCTTGTAAAACGATATAAACGTAGTACGAGGTACTTACGTGTTCGGACAGTCCGACGATCGTATTTACTGCCAACATATCCGGAGATCTCATGGGTCGGTTCCTGAAGATTCACCGATGACGTATGACTCGCACTTTGATTAATCTGGGATTAATTAGAAGAGAGAGATAGAATTAATCTGGGATTAATTCGATGAGAGAGAAAATTAATCTGGGATTAATTGCGGAGATATTTTATCTAGGATAAAATATTAATAAAAGAGAGAGAACGATTAATTTGGAATTAATCGATAAAATAATATATTCGATATATTATTAGAAATTGGATTTCGACGCGGAATTAAAATTTTATTTTAATTCGGGCGAACGAATTAATTTAGAATTAATTCATTAGCGACGTGAATAATGATTTCGCTGGGCGTAATCATTTAATTACGACGCGACGGAAAATTCGTTAATTTGGAATTAGCAAACCCGAGCCCGAGAGTGATTGCGAGCGCATTCGCATTTCGAATTCGAGCGCGGCACGCAAGTCACATCAAGCGTCAAATCGCTAGTCGCGTCAATCATCAAATCAATTGTCACTTTGAGTGATGTGACTTGACAACATGTCACTTTATTAAAGTGATGTGATGTGACTTAAAGTAAAAGTTGAAATGATGAAAGCTTTTTGCTTTTTTGACTTTTGTATTTGGTAAATGAAAAGGCTTTTGTATTTGATTTTATTTTGGAAATAAAATATAAATATAAGTAAAAACCATTTGCCTTCTCTCTATCATCATTCACGGTTTCACGTGAAAAT
>SKCR01008690.1:0-23711 GCA_019454045.1 Zanthoxylum bungeanum | reverse complement strand
TTGTAATGTATTAATGTAAATAAATAGGGTTGTGATTCAATCAAATGCACACAAAAGCAAAAAGATCAAACAAGTTAGTGACCAAACAAGTGAAATTCTTATCCAAGTTAATAGTTGTTTTCTTACTTTCTAAATTACCAAATAAGTAAATTCTCCGATTATTTTTACCATTCTCCATATACACAACCAACAAGGTACTAATCAGCTCATTGTGCCCACAATATTCATAAGTGTAGTTGAAAAGAGAGTAATATTTTTGTCCTAATGTTATATTAGAATTCACACATTTTTTTAACAATGGATTTTTTTCTTATTTTTTTATTCACAATATCTTCAATCCATGTAACGAGCTTTGGGCCAGTGACTCCCAAGCCAATTGGCTTTAGGGCACTAAGTGTTAAGACACCCTTACAGACTTAATTACTCGGATTTCAGATATTTATTTTTTTATATAACATCCTTAATTCATGTAGCGAGCTTTGGGTCAGTGACTCCTAAACCATCTGGTTTTTGGGCAATAGGTGTTAAAACACCTCTTCGGACTTAATTACTCGGATCTCAGATTTTTTTTTATACATAATTTTTTTTTATTCAATCGCTTTTTTAGATGTTTCCTCCAATTAAACTAGAGCACTGAATATTACAATTTTTTCAATTACAATTCATGGTCGTATGTTACCATGCATGTTGATAATAACTGTCAACTGGGCATATGAAGATCCATTTTTGTCAGTTTTATGGAGAATTCACAAATTAAATAATTCAAAAGGAAATAAACAAAAATTAACTTGTTACGAAATAGGTTGAGATACGTCTCAGGAGTGGAAGTTCCTTACACAGTTATCTCACACCAATTTCACATGATTAGTCAAATTAAAAACCCAAAAATAATTTTTTTTTTAAATTTTAGTTTTTTAAAATTTTTTTGACTAAAAACGAAGAAATAACACAACGAAAAAAATAAAATACTAATAAATTATTCCCCTCCCCCAAACCTAATTGAGACATTGTCCCCAATGTCTAAAAAGTAGAATAAGAGTTTAGAAGACAGTACCTGGTTAGCTGGAATTCTACATCTAAAAAGAAAATTAAAGGTTAAGATCTAGATTTATCTGATGCTTCTTACCACGATCATTATCAGACTAGTTAATCTTGGAAGGGATAGGGTCAATTTGTGTTTCAAAGGCTCAGATTTGGTCAATTAAATCATGGGCAGTTCTGGCAGTGAAGATGATATCTTTTACAGGTTTTGACACGAACCCATTTCTCTGGGCATCATCAAGAAACACACAAAGAAAATCATAAAATCCATCAGTGTTAAACAGTCCAATCGGTTTCTGGTGTATGTTCAGGTTTGCCCAAGATAGCACTGTAAAAATTTCCTCCATCGTGCCCAAGCCAATTGGCAAAACAATAAAAGCATCACCACGGTTAATCATTTCCACAAGTCTTTCAGACATACCTGGGACAATACATTCATCTTCGTTTGATGGTCCTATAAGATTGGCCTCTGCCAAAGGTTTTGGGATGATTCCCAGAACTTGACTACCTCCTTCCTGTACGGCCCTTGAAATGCACCCCATTAGTTCAAGATTGCCACCGCCATATACTAAGCGGATATTCCTTTCAGCTATGACTATACCCAATTCTTGTGCTGCCTCAACGAACTCTGGTTTAGAACCAACACTAGTACCGCAAAACACACAGATGTGTACAACTAGTCTTCTTGAAGTTGCTTCCATTTTTTTATTTTTTTTTACTTATTAACTCTGGATGTCTTCAAGAGAGCAATAATAGCACTAGTACCTGCCAATTGATAATTATTAGCTAAATAATAAAATATATCGTAAAAGTCAAAAAGTATGGATCATGTTGGAGAAAATAAAAGAAAATAACAAAATAAATCACAATTATTAGATAAATACAAAGAGAAAATAATATTTACATGAAGCAACAACTTGAATGACGTCTATGCGTCAGGGACAAGTTTCCCATCCAATTTTCTTATAAATTGGTAAACAGGGTCTTTTAAAGTCAGATTCCTGAGACTTAATTGTTGTATTTCTTTTCGAAATTGTGTATATAACATGTGAATTGCGTGATGCACATATCCACTGGGATGCGTCTCAAGAGTCAATGATATGTCATCCAAAGACTCCTTACTCAAGCCATCCTTAATGAATTTAATTTTATCTTCACGGTTATCAGACATCATTCCTAAAGAATGACAATGAGTATTACATGTCATGCGTGCATATTTATAGCAAACACCTAGTCTTTTAGCTCTTATCTTTTTAACATAGGTGCTTCTTCCTCAACCAGACAGATATGAAACAAAAGAGTCAGAGGACTCACCTGCCAATCAGACTCATGCTTCAATAATTCAACGAATATCATTAGGAATATTTATGATCATCAGTAATCTCATTCGTTCCAAGTGAGCTTTGTAGACTTTCATCAGAGAGTTTTGAGGGAGAGGAGGAAATTGCTTGTGAAGATTTGTGAGAACGTCTTCCAACCTAAAATGTGACTTTACCTACAAAAATTAAACACACAATGATAAAACACCAAATCTGAATATATACACAAATTGCATGCGTTGCCTCCCTGCTAACTTTAAGTTTAACGTCGTCAGCTAGACATGACTGCCCAAACGTTAGGCTAGATCTGGAAGTGTGACACTTTCTTTTGTCGCTCAAATGATTCTCCCCAGTGGTGCTTGACACGCTTGCTTTTAACTTTGAAGGTTTTATTGGAGTTCGGATCATGTAACTCAACGGCTCTATCTGGTAAAACTTGGGTGATTAAGAATGGACCTGACCACCGTGATTTTAACCTCCCAGAGAAAAATTTCAACCTTGATTTGCTGAACATACCCGCTGCCCCGGTTCTAGTTGTATGTGTACTAACTTCTCATCATGTTTCTTCATGGCATTTTCTTTGTAAAGTTTGGCATTTGCAAAAGGCTGTATGTGAAATTCCTCCAATTCGTTGAGTTGGTGGAACCGCTTCTCCTCAGTTGCTTGCAGTTCAAGATTTAACTTGTTCAGTGCGCAATACGCTCTATGTTCAAGCTCCAAAGGCAAATTGTATGCTTTAAGTTTGGCAGTTGAACTTTGCTTTTCATCAGAGTTCTGGACGGTACTATCTCTTACATATATCAAGTCTAAAACATTCCTCCTTCTTTTCATCATTCGAGAATTCTATGGCTTTGAAAATATTGAATTTTACTTCTTGGTCATGTTCCCTCATGGTTAGTTCATCTTTTTATACATCAATAATGGTTCGACCTGTAGCCAAGAATTGTCTTCTGAGGATGATGAGTACGTCTTTGTCTTCCTCCATGTCAAGGATAATAAAGTCTGCTGGGAGAATGAGTTTGTCGACTTTGACCAGCACGTCTTCAACCACACCTCTCGGAAATGTGATCGATCTATCAGCAAGTTGTAGAGAGACTGAGGTAGGCATTGCTTCTCCAATTTGCAGTTTCCTGTAAATAGAAAAAAAAACATCAAGTTAACACTAGCACCTAAATCACACAAAGCTTTACCGAAGTTATGTTCTCATATGGTGCAAGGAATAGTAAAACTGCTAGGATCTTTCAACTTTGGGGGAAACTTCCTCTGAATGATGGCGCTGCATTCTTCTATCAATGCTACTGTCTCATAATCTCCCAATCTTCTCTTTCGTGACAGAATGTCTTTCATGAATTTGACAAAGCTGGGAATTTGTTCCAATGCTTCTGCAAATGGAATGTTGATATGCAGCTTTTTGAATATCTCCAGGAATTGAGCAAACTGATTGTCTAGTTTACTTTTCTGAAGACGCTGAGGAAAAGGTGGAGGTGGAGTGAATTTTTCTCGATCATTTTCTTTTGTCTCTTTTTCCTCCATATGTGGATCCGTTTCACTGCTTTCTTTTGGAACTTCCTCAGTGGATGCCTTGACTCCAACATTTTTATTGATCTTAGTACCACTTTTTAAAGTGATGGCATGACATTGCTCTTTCCCTATGTTCCTTGGATTTGGTTATGTGTTACTGGGAAGGGTACCTTGCGGTCTGTAACTCTGAGCATGGGCCAGTTGTCCTATTTGATTTTCCAGTGCCTTTATAGATGCTGATTGGCTTTGGTTAAATGCTGCTTGGGCTTGAAACATAGCATCATATTTGGCTTCTTGCTTTTTGAACATCTCTGCAAATCATTCTTTAATTTCTGGTTCTTTCTCATACTTCTAGCTTTTGTTTTGCTGTTGGAATCTAGATGGTGGATTGTTCATTTGCCCTGAATTGTTACTCCATTCGAAATTGGGATGATTCCTCCACCCTGGGTTGTAGGTGTTGGAATATGGATTGTTCCTCTGTCTGTTGAAATTGCCAAAATAAATCACTGTCTCATCATATTGGTTTGTCTCTGGCGCTCCTCCATATGGTGAACTTATGGCACCAGTGATGTTTACAACTTGCGTGCTAAGAGTTTCCATGAATTTGCACATATGCTCCAGCTTGGCATTCATTGCTTTGTTGGCTCTAACTTCACGAGTTCCTGCTATTCGTTGAATCATGTTCATTTCTGTTGGCCACAAAGAATTATTGTTGGCCATTTCTTCGATTAAGTCTCAGGCCAGATCCTCTCATTTTTCCATTAAAGCTCCTCCAGCAGCAGCATCAATTGTAGTTCTTATCAGTCCAGAAAGTCCAATTTAGAAGGTTTGGACTTGTAGCCACTTTGAAATATCATGGTGAGGATATTTCCGGAGCAATTCCTTATATCTTTCCCAAGCTTCGCAGAGGGATTCTGAATCATGTTGTACAAAGATGTGATGTCATTCCTCAGCTTTGCAGTTCTTGCTGGGGGAAATTACTTTGCAAGAAATTTGGTGGCAAAAGTGTTCCAAGTTGTGATGGAACTTGCTGGTAGTGAATGTAGCCAAGACTTAGCTCTGTCTTTCGAGGAATATGGGAAAACACGCAGTCTCATTGCTTCTTCAGCCGCTCGGTTGTAATTGTAAGTGCCGCAAACTTCCAGGAAGTTGCTGATGTGGGCATTAGGATCTTCAGTTGCATTCTCCCCAAACTGAACTGACTATTGTATCATCTGAATGCATGTTTTGATGTCACACGCATTTTCTAGTTAGGGAGGAAGTACAATACATGAAATGAAGCCGTCAACCACCAGAATAGTTTTGTCTCGAATGGGAATTGGTGGTGCAACCTCCAAAGGTTCTGGTTCCATGTTGATGAGTGCTTCTTGGCCTTCTCGCCTTTCCATTCTCAATTGTCTGATGTTTCTTTCAATCTCCGGGTCAAGCGGACGGATTTCAAAGCTTCTGGTTCTTCTCATGTAGTGTCTGAGAAGCTGAAACACAAGAAAACAGAAATAAGAAAAAAAAAAAATTTGATACGAGTAAAGGTATCAAACCCCAAAATTAATAGTGAAAGATAAATAAGTCCCCGGCAACGGCGCAAAAACTTGATCGGTGAAATCACACACGTAACACAAACGCACGTATCGCTGAAGTAGTATAGAAATATCGATCCACGAGGACTTAATTTCTATTGTTGTTATTAATTATTGATTATATTTAATTATATGTATGTAATTAAATGGAGAAGGGAATGATTGATTGATTGGTTGGTTCAATGTGGATTTGCTAAATAAATAAATAAATAAAAACACAAAAGAAAATACTAAGGAAAATAAATAAAAGACACAAATATCTAGGGTTGTGATTCCACAAAATATTATTCTAATGATGAATTGATTCTCTTATATATGTGTAATACACCAGTCTGCTAACCTGGAGCACGAAGATATGCAAAAGCCTCTTTCGATGGTCATATGCAAACACCCAAAATAACATAATTAATCATATGTTTATGTTAACCAAGTTACCTGAATTCATTAAGTTCAAGTTCCAATTGTGGTTACCCCCGCCCGACAGGTATATTCCTATCCTGTAAGGAAATCTACCTAAGGGTCACCATGCCCCGAGGTGAGATCGTGAGCTATTGAATCTTAGGCTGAAACCTAAAATCCCTTTTCCAAGTTCATTTTAAGTTTACCACATCAATCTTATTAATGGCCAGTTAACAAGAAGCATTAAGCTTAAGATTCAATAAACAAACCAAAGCATTACTCATTAGATAATTAAATCAATTATTAAGCTCGAGAATATTGTGCTTCATCACTTCCCTAGAATAAAAATAAAATGTTGGGGGTTAGGGTATCCACCTTTAATATTTCAAATGTAGAAATCTCACTTTACTATAATATAGAAATTGTTAGTGTTAACCAATTAAGTCAAACTAACCATTAAGGAGGTGTTATTATTTGTCCATAAACCAGTCATATAGGCGGTAATCATCTGTCACCTAAAGACCGACCATATAGGCAGTGTTACATTATGTCAAATAAATAAAACCAGTCATTAAGGCGGTATCAACTTTAATCCATATTATTAAATTATAATTTTTTATTTAAATTAAGGGAGATTAATCTACCTTATCATATTAAAGGTTTCACCCTTCCCCAACGGAAATTAACTACTAAACATAAAAGAAAGTACAAACAAACAAACTATTATTACTAAAAATAAAAATAAAATACATTACAAAACTACTAAATAAAACACATAAGATACAATCCTTAATTCCTTATTAAGAAACCAAGGAAAGTATGAAATTTACAAATGAAATGGCTGGTATTTATAGGTAAAATTTTTGTCTCCACCAATTTCTCCACAAATTTCTCCATTAATTTCCACCAAACATGGCATCAAACATGGCACCAAACATAAGCCAAAACATGGCACCAAATCCTCCACCAAACATGCTTGCATGTTTGGTGGTGGAAGTTTGACAATTTTCATTTTTTATTTTTTTTTATTTTTTTTTTTTTTTGAAATGACTTCCAGATGTTTTATCCATTTCGGTCATGATAATTTCAGAATTCGGAATTATTATGAACATCGAAGTTGTAGATCTCTGCGTCTTCTTTAATCAGGAACTTGAATCACCTCAATCCGATATTGGAGTAGAAAGTTATGGCTAAAATACAAAAATTATGCAAAGTTGAAATTTCTGAAATTGTACTTCGTTAGAAAGCCATTTCAAGTTTCCAACCTTTAAAATCCAAATGTCAAGCCCAGTTTTTACCTTTATTTGTTACATATTTCTTCCTGAATGATTCCATTGAGTCATGATTTTTTTTATCTGTAAAATAAATAAAAACACATCAAAACGTTCATAAAAATCGAGAAACTATATAAAATATTAGGTCAAAGAAGCGATAAATATTGATATATTTTCAACTCATCGATAACTATTCCAAACCTCCACCAGCCGACTGCGGTTGACGCCTTCAGGAATGGGTTACTAGCAGACAGTGGGCTTTATAAGAAGTTAACGAAAGTCCGATTTTATACCATGTATCAAGCAATGGCCCGAGCTCAAATAGAAATCAGATGAGAGTAGGATAAGAGAAATAAGAAGAGAGAGAACTCCTTCAGTTTGCAAGGGGAAAAAGGCAACGAATCCACCCAAACAACCTAAGGATTCAACACAGAAAATGCTAACAGTCAGCCAATCGAAAAGCCTATCAAATGAGGGACCATCGCTTTCTCAACAAAGGCTTTGACCGACGACCACTACCATACAGCAGTAGAGATAAAGTTCCTTACGACATCCTCAGACTCTCAGACTACAACTTCACTGTTTCTCTGGGGGAACTAGTCTTAGTCCTCAAGAAGATGGGCAATGAAGTAAGATGGCCTCCACGCTCCAAAGAAGGCTCAGTGAGGAAAGATACGAGTATATGGTGCGAATTCTATTGGGACTATGGTCATACGACAGCCGATTACGTAGCGCTGATGTTGGAAGTTCTGGAGCTGTTAAACAAAAGGCTTTTTAAAGATCTACTCACGGAGAAATGGAAAACTACCATGGTGAGATGGGATGACAAGGTTGAACGAAGAGATGGTCCGCAACCTCCCCCACCAATAAACAACACTGTTAACTTTATTTCGGGGGGATCAGAAGTCAGTGGAGTTTCCTATTCCACTACGAAACGACACACCAGAATTGTAACTACGGTTACACCTCATTCTATGATGATGACAAAAGGAGACTATACTAACTTGGCAATTGAATTCATTGACGATAATAACTCCAATCGTTTGAATCCTCATCACGACGTAATAGTTCTACAGGTGGCTAATTTTATGATCAAGAGAGTATTGGTCGACACAGGATCTTCAGCCAACATAATCTTCACTACTGCTCTCGTTGACATGGGAAGAGAGCTGCAGAAAATAAATCATCGATCGATAGCCTTAATAGGCTTCAGTGGGGAGCAAATATTTACACTGGGTGAGATTTCGCTCCTAGTATACGCGGGTGGAGTCAACAAGATCACTATATTTTTTGTCCTAGATTGTCCTTCGGCCTACAAATTGAAAGTGGGCCGACTTTGGATTCATGATATGATGGTAGTTTCATCCACTTACCACCAAGTTATGAAGTTCCCTACCAAATGGGGTGTCCAAGAAATCAAATAAGATCAACTTGCTTCTAGGAGTTGTTACCAAACGATTCTCAAGGCGAAAACTCAGTCGCATGAGGGATCTTATCGAGTCGACCATAATTCTCCCAAAGTTGAGAAGCTCGACGAGGTCCAAATCCACCCACTCTTACCAGACCACAAAACCCACATTGGAGCCCATCTTGAACCCATGCTACGCTCTGATTTGATTAACTTCCTCAAAGAACAACACATCTGTTTCGCCTGGTCTCACAAAGACATGATAGGAATAAATCCAAAAATTATAACCCACGAGCTAAATATAGATCCAGACTACCCTCTTGTCAGAAAGAAAATGAGGAAGTTCACTCCAGAAAGGAACCGAAACATCGACAAAGAAGTTCAAAAGCTGTTGGAAAATGGAGCTATCAAGGAAGTCCAGTATCCGGAGTGGCTCGCAAATGTTGTAGTAGTTCGAAAGAAGAATGGAAAATGGCGAGTCTGCATCGACTTCACTGACTTAAACAAGGCTTGCCCGAAAGATTCATTCCCCTTACCCCATATCGATTCGATGGTCGATATTATGGCTGGGCATGAGTTGCTAAGTTTCATGGATGCATATTCTGGCTATAATCAAATCCTCATGCTATAATACTAAGAGAAGACTAAGAGAATATGGCTTTCGTCACAAATAGAGGGATCTACTGCTATAAGGTGATGCCATTCGGACTTAAGAATGCTGGAGCCACCTACCAACGCCTCGTCAACAAAATATTCTCCCATCAAATTGGAAAAACAGGAAATGTGTAGGCATTGCATTTTCGCATGTGAAACCCGATGATAAGTCTCAGAGTGGAGGCACTACCTTTTTAGCTAAGGATATTGCGGGGGAAACGGAGGTCAGAAGGGAAATTCAGAATAAGTGCGTCATCAAATTCATTCCACAAGTTCACAGTCTTCGTTGGTGCTGCGTTCGTTACTGCATTCGAACGTCAGGCAAATTGCGGACGTTCGTGCCACGTTCGAATTGGCGTTCGAACGAACGAAGTCGGTATTCCTGGTTTTGCTGCGCGCTCGTACCCCAGCCCAATTAGCCCCCCAAAGCCTTTAATACACACCCCAAAAGAAATAATTATTAATTAAATTAAAACATTAACTAAATAAAATATTAATTATATTAATTAAATAAATAAATAAAATATTTACCAAACATAAAATAAGTATATACCTAATTTAAACAAATCAAATATAATTATTCCTAACTAAATAAAATTATATACCAATCTAAAATATTGACTTCCTAATCTAACAAATTAAATGCCTAATCAACTCCAATTAAAGATATCACCTTCCTAATTTAAAATATTTTGTCCCCCCTCAATCTTGTATATACCATTCCTATCACTCCTAATTTGGAAACTAGATCTCTTCCTTGTGAGACAAGGGCAACCCCTAGCTCTCTTCTATATAAACATGCACTAACCTAGCCACCTCCTCTCTCCACTCTCTCTAATACACGCCCAAGACAAAAAAAAACACTTGACATATACACAAAAAGAGAACAAAGAGCCCTAACCATCTCCTCCATAGCCGAATCCACCACAAGCAACTATCCTCCATAGCCGAATCCAAAACAAACCAAACTCACCCTTAGCCGAATCCAGAACACCAAAATCCTTCAAAGTCGAGACCACCACAAGCAATAACCCTCCTTAGCCGAATCAAAACACTCCCCTCCTTCACCGAGAACACATCCCCCCCATACAGCCCTTACAATCACTGAAACACCCCTAAAACACGCCTAAACAGCCCTTGAATCACCTTAGAACAGCAGCCCAAATCCTCTTAAAACAGTCCCTAAAAACCTTAAAAATAGTAACATAAAACTACACTTATAATCCTTGAAATAACCACACAAAACCACACTAAAAAGAACACACAGCAGCCCAAATCCTCTTAAAACAGTCCACAAACAGTAAGCAGAGGACACAGAGGAAACGGCAGCAAAACCACAAGGAAACAGTAGCAAAACAGAGTCAGAACAGTAGCTTGAGCGGCCGAACAGCGAAGGAAGAGGCAAACCAGTGAACCAGAAAAGTTGCGGAGCTTTACCCCCTTTCGATCTTCGTGGAACGCGAGTCCGAGAGACGGCTTAAAAGGTTAGACCTGAGGGTACTTCCCACACTCATCCTCTTTTGATTCTTGTTATTTATTTCGACTGTACTTTACTCTTTTGTTGAATATCGTTTGTGTATGATGTGTGTTGTGGGTATTGGATGAATGGAAGAGGGTCGTCTCTTGTAGTATATAGGATGGAAACATAGACGTAAATTCCGTAGCCGAATCCGAATGGACGGTAGTGCGGTCTGTACTTGGGATACAACTCCACGTACCACTTGAGTAAACGGCACCCTCTTTTGTTTTGTGTTGCTTTGGTTTATTTATTTTTCGTTACTTAAATTCTGTATGTCGCTTATCTGTGTATGATATAATCGAGTGCATGGGCTCAGTAAGTGCGATGAAAGGTCCCCTAATCGGAAGGATTAAAATCCTTCACCACTATGCTTTGCCGCACCGATTGATGTGTGTTCGGTTGAATGCGAGATACGCTCAATCGGACACACTACGTTTAATATTATTGTTTTTAATTCTTTGTATGCATGATTCAATCGAGCGCATGGGCTTAGTAAGTGTGATGTGAGATCCCCTATGGGGAGGGGTTTAAAGCCCTTTACCACGATGTTTTGCCGCGCCGATTGATGTGTGTCCGGTTGAATGCAAGATACGCTCAATCGGGCATACTTAGTTTGATATGATTATCTTTATGTTTGTTCGCATGATGTGATGCGACGCGCATGGGCTTAGTATGTTGGTCTAAAGGTCCTCTCTTTGAGAGATCAAGAGCCCCAAAAGGCCGCCTTTACGGCAGTACTTCGCCGCGCCCCTTTATTTTGTTGTTTATGTATTGCGCCTATTTCATGCATCAGGTCTGTTCCCGTTCGAACGCGTTTACGAACGCAACTCGAACGCGCATGCATTTTGCCTTATCATGTATCAGGTCTCATTTCCGTTTGAACGCGTTCACAAACGCACACGAACGTGAGTATTCTGTTTCATTTCCGTTCGAACGCATTAACAAACGCCATACGAACGTGAGCATTCTGTTTCATTTCCGTTCGAACGCGTTTACGAACGCTACTCGAACGAGAACCTTCTGTTTACCGTTCGAACGCGTCTACAAACGCTGCACGAACGCACACGGTAAACAGATCCTCTTGCATCACATTATGACATGTCCATCTTAGCATATGGTTACCCCTTTGTACGCTATGCATTTGTATTACCTCTCTAGTTGTCTGTGCCTACAATGTTATTTGTCGTCATTTTGATTTCCTTTACATTACACGCAAATGTTACCATGACTGTTTGTGTTTATATTTACATGAATGATTGAATTCTTATGACGTTATGTGCTTGTTGTTGCAAAGGCCTACTTTTGAGCATGTGAATTTGGCAATAAGATTTGGTTTCATGTATGTTAGATGTAAACTATACTTTTAAGCATGCGAATCTAGGATTGTGTTGCACTTGGAAATATATGTCATAGGCTTGGTTGGATTATTGCATAAATCTTTACATTACAAGTTGCATAAGTAAGGGACCATTCCGAACCCAATGGTTTGAGGTCTTCCCTTGCGAGGGGTGAGTGCGGCCTTAAATCTTTGTCCCGGTTCACACCGGGTGGCGACTCCATTATTCTCCGGTTTAGTCCCCCGTGGCTATTCCGTACTCCCGACAAGGCCGTGAGCCTAGGAACAGCATTGCGTCGCCCAGATTCCTGTGTTCCCACAGTCTGGCGACTCCACTGGGGATAGAGAATCGGCCCCGAAATAATGCCTTGTAATGTATAGATTTATGCTTTAATTAAATGTGTCTACAAATGTGTGAAATGGGGGTTGTAATCAAAGGTATTTTGAGGCTAGGTAATGGGTTGGTGTCTTCCTTCACTCACTACCTTTCTAGAAGGAAAATCTGTGAAGGCACCTAGATAGCCATCTACTCGTAGCCTATTGTGATGGACTAATTTGGAGGACTCGTTGTTTATTCCTGACACCAAGCGATAAGAGCCTAAGTGGCTTGGGTATTTAAGTGAGCCTCGCTCCACCTTCCCTCTGGGGAATCTACAACGGGAAATCCATTTGACAGTCTGTCACACACCATAGCTCATTGGCACGTACCTTAGTGTATAAAAAGGGTGTGCTCACTTGGTTGCTCGAACCCTTGATTGGGGAGACCTAGTTGTGGGCCATCCTTCGCTGATGAGAGCCTTTTTCCATACTCCCACGAACCCATGCGTAGACCGGGTTGTATAGCCTATAACAAATATTTCCTTGTGCTTTATGACCATTATCATTTGGATGAATTGGACTCTTTGTTAAAAATGCGAACTTGCTGGGCCATTTAAACTGGGGCGATTTCGTATCTTATGACAATTAGGCCCAAAGCTTCTGAAATGATGGTGGGCCACACGGTAGAAGTTATTATTTTATGTTTATAATATCTTCCTTGTATGTTTATGTTTGGGAACATTGCTATTTGAATCCATCTGGGTCTTTTGTCATGAGATATGGGCTTGTTGGGCCATTTAAACTGGGACAAGAACATATCTTATTACAATTGGGCCAAAAGGCTTCTAAATAACGATGGGCCATTTTATGAGTGTGTTCGGAATATTATCATTTGGATTTAGTTGGGCTCTTTGCCATAAGACATGAACTCATTGGGCCATTTAAACTGGGACGGGTTCACTCTTATGACAGTTGTCCCAAAAGCTTCTAAAATGATAATAGGCCGATTTGTTTGAGAATTTTATTTGATTTAGTATATGTTATAAACTTCTTATGCACATCATGCATACATATACCTTGTTAACACCATCCGTGTCTCAAAAAAAGACACCATAGATACCGTTTGGGTTATAGAATGAACCAGACTCACTAAAAGAACAGTTGAAAGCATGAGTGAATCAGATAATGAGGTGTCCCGAATGGATCAGTTAGAGAACAATCTTGCAAAAATCACTGAACAGTTACAGGCATTGACTACTGTTGTGGCTGGTATAGCTGGGTCTCGTACTGGGGGAAGTTCAGAAAATACAAGGCAGGAAGTGCCTCCGGTCAGATCGGGGGATGATGTCCCCACTTTTGAGAATGATATGGCAGAATATGCAGCGGGCAAAATATTGGGGTCTCAGGTAGAAATACAGAAACTCAGGGATCAGGTTGAATCTGTTACCCGCAAGATGAGGGGTAAGAATCAAGACTTACTGGATTATGAAACAATGACTTTTGAGGAACAACTACCTGCTCAGTTCAAGATGCCGGATATGGCCAAGTTCAGTGGGAACGGGGATCCGAGGGTGCATCTCCGTCAGTATGTGTCTGTTATGAGTTCAGTTGGCCTGTCTCAGCGCCAAGTACAAAAGATGTTCGGGATGTCACTCGAGGGGGCACCCGTAGTATGGTACCATAACCTAGACAAGCAGGTTAAGGAAGATTGGAGGGAGCTAGCTGATGCTTTTTTAAAGCAATATGTCACGGACCTGGAGATTGACTTGTCACTCCGTGACTTAGAAAATATCAAGCAGAAGCCGGAGGAAAATTTCAAGGAATATGTGGACCGCTGGAGGAGCCAGCTTCTGAAGATGCAGACCCGGCCCTCAGAAAATGACCATATCAAAATGATCATCAAAGGTACCAAGCCCTCTATTTATGGCAAACTGAGGAGAATGACTTCGATGATTACTGATTTTCGACAGCTGAGGGAGACAGTCATGGATATTGAGGAGGAGGAAGCCGAGAACAGAAAGTTTTATGGCCAGAACAGAAGGAATATTGGGGGACATTCAGGGACTATGCCTGCTACTGCTGAAGTCACTGCCATTAAGAACAGACGATTTTCTAACCTTGGTAAGCCTCTTTCAAAGGTATTCGAAAAGCTGAAGGCGCAAGGACTCTTAAAACCTTTGGAACCTAGGCCCATTCCAAATCTTGTGCCACCTCATATGAACTTAAATTTATACTGTCACTTCCACCAAGAAAAAGGCCATGACACCGACGACTGCGCCCGCCTCAGACATGAAATCCAAAACCTCATTGACGCCCACAAAATACCTGACCCAGAAAGAGAACAACCCAACGCACACAGAAATCCCCTACCCAACTACATGATCAACTCTGGCCTACCCGAAACACTTGTCCTCCAAACTCTCAACCACTCAGCTTCATAGGAATAAGGGATGACAACGGTGGAGAACCATAGGCCAATGAAGAAGACAATGCTGCGAATGATGAAGTTATTCCTCCTAGTTTATTTGATCCTGCATTTTTAATAAAGACATTGATTTTGTCTCTTCGTTCGAACCTTTTCTTAATGATAATAAAGACGTTCGTTTTGCTTACTTGCCTGAATCTCTTCCTTTCAACCGGCAACATGAGTATATTTGAGAAAAGCATTCAACCTTGGTACTATTAAATTCAGTGATGTTTAGAACACGGGGAATTCCCGAAAGCAGCAAGCAGAAAAGATATGGTGGTCATTCAGAAATTGAGAAATGGGGCAGTGAGACTATCAGACTTGGAAGGGAATGAGTTCACCGAGCCGATTAAAGTGGAAAGGTTGAAACAGTACTTTGCCTAAGGAAGAATTGGCGGAAGACCTAACCCAACGGGATAGGAAACTCATTCATGCATGCATGCATACACGTAACATACTTTGCATTCTTTTGTGTTTGTTTTGCTTTGTATTCACAGGTTTTGAAGCAGAAAGAGAGAAAACGGCAAAGACAAGCCAATCAGAAACAGCTAAAGCATAGAAACAGATTCGGGTAGTTATCCTAGGGCCGGAACCCATATCAGCTTAGGGGGCAAGGCCCGACATCATCTTTAGCTTGGGGGCGAGGCCCATGTCAGCTCGGGGGTGAGGCCCATATCAGTTTGGGGGCGAGGCCCATATCAGTATCAGATCCAGGGCGAGGCCCATATCAGTTCAGGAAGAAAGCCTATATTTAGTTCAGCTCGGGAATAAAGCCTACATTCAGTTCAGTTCAGGAAGAAAGCCTGCATTCAATACAGTTCAAGAACAAAGCCACATAGTCAGCTCAGATCAAAGAACAAAGCTCAAGGAGAAGAAAGCCTCATGTCAGTATAGTTCGGGAATAAAGCTCGGGAGGAATAAAGCCTCATGCCAGTATAGCTTGAGAACAAAGCTCAAGGGGAAGAAAGCATCATGTCAGTATAGTTTGAGAACAAAGCTCAAGGGGAAGAAAGCCTCATGTCAGTACAGTTCGGGAATAAAGCTCGGGAGGAATAAAGCCTCATCTCAACAGTTCGAGAATAAAGCTCGGGAGGAATAAAGCCTCATCTCAACAGTTCGGGAATAAAGCTCGGGAGGAATAAAGCCTCATCGCAACAGTTCAGGAATAAAGCTCGGGAGGAATAAAGCCTCATCTCAACAGTTCGGGAATAAAGCTCGGGAGGAATAAAGCCTCATCTCAACACAGTTCGGGAATAAAGCTCGGAGGAATAAAGCCTCATCTCAGTAGTTCGGGAATAAAACTCAGAGGAATAAAGCCTCATCTCAACAGTTTGAGAACAAAGCCCAAAGGTCAAAGTACCTCAGTACAACAGACAAGTCAAGTAGTAGCTGGCGAGCCAGGTAAGTGGAAATGCATTACATGTACTTTGATAAGATTGTCACTGTCACACATCGCACAAGTCCCATCAAAGTGGGGGCGACTGTAGGCATTGCATTTTCGCATGTGAAACCCGATGATGAGTCTCAGTTGGAGGCACTACCTTTTTAGCTAAGGATATTGCGGGAAACGGAGGTCGGAAGGGGAAATTCAGAATAAGTGCGTCATCAAATTCATTCCACAAGTTCACTGTCTTCGTTGGTGCTGCGTTCGTTACTGCGTTCGAACGTCAGGCAAATTGCGGACGTTCGTGCCACGTTAGAATTGGCGTTCGAACGAAGTCGGTATTCCTGGTTTTGCTGCTAGCCTCGCACCTCAGCCCAATTAGCCCCCCCAAAGCCTTTAATACACACCCCAAATTAAATAATTATTAATTAAATTAAAACATTAACTAAATAAAATATTAATTATATTAATTAAATAAATAAATAAATAAAATATTTACCAAACATAAAATAAGTATATACCTAATTTAAACAAATCAAATATAATTATTCCTAACTAAATAAAATTATATACCAATCTAAAATATTGACTTCCTAATCTAACAAATTAAATGCCTAATCAACTCCAATTAAAGATATCACCTTCCTAATTTAAAATATTTTGTCCCCCCTCAATCTTGTATATACCATTCCTATCACTCCTAATTTGGAAACTAGATCTCTTCCTTGTGAGACAAGGGCAACCCCTAGCTCTCTTCTATATAAACATGCACTAACCTAGCCACCTCCTCTCTCCACTCTCTCTAATACACGCCCAAGACAAAAAAAAACACTTGACATATACACAAAAAGAGAACAAAGAGCCCTAACCATCTCCTTCATAGCCGAATCCACCACAAGCAACTATCCTCCATAGCCGAATCCAAAACAAACCAAACTCACCCTTAGCCGAATCCAGAACACCAAAATTCTTCAAGGTCGAGACCACCACAAGCAATAACCCTCCTTAGCCGAATCAAAACACTCCCCTCCTTCACCGAGAACACATCCCCCCATACAGCCCTTACAATCACTGAAACACCCCCTAAAACACGCCTAAACAGCCCTTGAATCACCTTAGAACAGCAGCCCAAATCCTCTTAAAAAAGTCCCTAAAAACCTTAAAAACAGTAACATAAAACTACACTTATAATCCTTGAAATAACCACACAAAACCACACTAAAAAGAACACACAGCAGCCCAAATCCTCTTAAAACAGTCCACAAACAGTAAGCAGAGGACACAGAGGAAACGGCAGCAAAACCACAAGGAAACAGCAGCAAAACGGAGTCAGAACAGTAGCTTGAGCGGCCGAACAGCGAAGGAAGAGGCAAACCAGTGAACCAGAAAAGTTGCGGAGCTTTACCCCCTTTCGATCTTCGTGGAACGCGAGTCCGAGAGACGGCTTAAAAGGTTAGACCTGAGGGTACTTCCCACACTCATCCTCTTTTGATTCTTGTTATTTATTTCGACTGTACTTTACTCTTTTGTTGAATATCGTTTGTGTATGATGTGTGTTGTGGGTATTGGATGAATGGAAGAGGGTCGTCTCTTGTGGTATATAGGATGGAAACCCAGACGTAAATTCCGTAGCCGAATCCGAATGGACGGTAGTGCGGTCTGTACTTGGGATACAACTCCACGTACCACTTGAGTAAACGGCACCCTCTTTTTTTTTTTGTTGCTTTGGTTTATTTATTTTTCGTTACTTAAATTCTGTATGTCGCTTATCTGTGTATGATATAATCGAGTGCATTGGCTCAGTAAGTGCGATGAAAGGTCCCCTAATCGGAAGGGTTAAAATCCTTCACCACGATGCTTTGCCGCACCGATTGATGTGTGTTCGGTTGAATGCGAGATACGCTCAATCGGACACACTACGTTTAATATTATTGTTTTTAATTCTTTGCATGCATGATTCAATCGAGCGCATGGGCTTAGTAAGTGTGATGTGAGATCCCCTATGGGGAGGGGTTTAAAGCCCTTTACCACGATGTTTTGCCGCGCCGGTTGATGTGTGTCCGGTTGAACGCAAGATACGCTCAATCGGGCATACTTAGTTTGATATGATTGTCTTTATGTTTGTTCGCATGATGTGATGCGACGCGCATTGGCTTAGTATGTTGGTCTAAAGGTCCTCTCTTTGAGAGATCAAGAGCCCCAAAAGGCCGCCTTTACGGCAGTACTTCGCCGCGCCCCTTTATTTTGTTGTTTATGTATTGCGTCCTATTTCATGCATCAGGTCTGTTCCCGTTCGAACGCGTTTACGAACGCAACTCGAACGCGCATGCATTTTGCCTTATCATGTATCAGGTCTCATTTCCGTTCGAACGCGTTCACAAACGTACACGAACGTGAGTATTCTGTTTCATTTCCGTTCGAACGCATTAACAAACGCCATACGAACGTGAGCATTCTGTTTCATTTCCGTTCGAACGCGTTTACGAACGCTACTCGAATGAGAACCTTCTGTTTACCATTCGAACGCGTCTACAAACGCTGCACGAACGCACACGGTAAACAGATCCTCTTGCATCACATTATGACATGTCCATCTTAGCATATGGTTACCCCTTTGTACGCTATGCATTTGTATTACCTCTCTAGTTGTCTGTGCCTACAATGTTATTTGTCGTCATTTTGATTTCCTTTACATTACACGCAAATGTTACCATGACTGTTTTTGTTTATATTTACATGAATGATTGAATTCTTATGACGTTATGTGCTTGTTGTTGCAAAGGCCTACTTTTGAGCATGTGAATTGGCAATAAGATTTGGTTTCATGTATGTTAGATGTAAACTATACTTTTAAGCATGCGAATCTAGGATTGTGTTGCACTTGGAAATATATGTCATAGGCTTGGTTGGATTATTGCATAAATCTTTACATTACAAGTTGCATAAGTAAGGGACCATTCCGAACCCAATGGTTTAAGGTCTTCCCTTGTGAGGGGTGAGTGCGGCCTTAAATCTTTGTCCCGGTTCACACCGGGTGGCGACTCCATTATTCTCCGGTTTAGTCCCCCGTGGCTATTCCGTACTCCCGACAAGGCCGCGAGCCTAGGAACAGCATTGCGTCGCCCAGATTCCTGTGTTCCCACAGGAAGTCTAAATTGATGACATCCTAGTAAAGTCATTACAAGCCGAGCAACACTTAGAGCATTTGAGGGAGGTGTTCGACGTAATAAAGAAATATCGTATGACGCTGAATCCCACCAAGTGCGCTTTTGGTGTAGCCTCAGGGAAAGTTCTCGGTTACTTAGTCACTCGACGCGGTATAGAGGCCAACCCAGAACAAATTAAGTCCATCCTCAATATTCCTTCCCCTTCAAGCCCAAATGACGTCATGCGACTAGTAGGGAGGATCACTGCTCTAAACAGGTTTATCTCCAAGTCTACATATAAGAGTTTCTTAGGAAGACTCAAAGAGTACTTAACTACCCCACCACTTCTGTCGAAACCAGTCAACAATGAAAGGCTATTCCTCTACCTAGGGGTCTCGGAACAAGCGGTTAGTGCAGTACTCATCAGAGAAGAGAATGAAGCATAACTCCCAGTCTATTATGCCAGTAAGGCACTTCTCGACTCGGGGACGCGGTATACTCAAATGGAGAAGTTGGTTTTTTTGCCTTAGTGATGGCAGCGCGGAGACTACATCCTTACTTTTAAGGACATCCAATCACCGTCTATACTACCTACCCACTCAGGAACATACTACACAAGCCCGAATTTTCAGATAGATTGACAAAATGGGCTGTCGAGATTGGAGAATACGACATCACTTATCGGCCGTGGACAACTATCAAGTCTCAAGCCCTGGCTGATTTTGTAGCCGACTTTAGCTCCAACCTTCAAGTCCTAGCTGAATGGGAGGTTCATTGCATCCAGTCAACGGAAACATGGAGACTTGCAGTCGACGGATCCAGTAAAAAATGTGGCTGCGGTTTTGGAATTGTTATTACTAGCCCAATGAGTGACACTATACAACAAACAGTCAATTGTGGTTTCAAAGCCACCAACAATGAAGTCGAATACGAATCCTTGATAGTATGATTGACTCTGGCTAAGGAGTTAGGCGTTAGAAGAGTTGAGGTGACGTCAGATTCATAACTAATCATCAAATAACTCCAAGGATCATACCAAGCACGCGGGTCCCAAACGGCAGCCTACTTGTTGAGGGTTAAAGAAATTCAGTCAATATTTGAATCATTGACAATCTCATAAGTTCCGAGGACTGAAAACACTCATGCAGATGCTCTGGCCACTCTCGGGTCTATGATACATGGAGTTAAACCCCAATTTGTCCCTCTAATTTATCTAAAATGGCCTGCCATTTGTAAAGGGGAAACTGAGGTTGTCGCCCCTATCAACTCAGCCGACTTATGGACCACACCATTAATTAGATACTTGCATGACACCACCCTGCCAACAGAGGGAATCGGGGCACAGAAGATTCAGCGTCAAGCTGCAAGGTTCACTCTCTACGACAACCAACTCCTTAGAAGATCCTTCTTCGGACCCTACCTCAAGTGTCTTACTCCCGAATAAGCACGTTACGTACTGGCTGAATTACATGGGGGAGAGTGTAGGAATCATTCAGAAGGGAGAAGCCTTGCGTGTCGAGCACATACTGTAGGATATTATTGGCCTACTATGCGAGCCGACGCAATTAATTTCGCCCGTAAGTGTGAAAAATGTCAAAGGTTCACCCCAATATCGCACATTCCACCCGAGAGACTCAATCCTATCTTATCCTTTGGCCATTCATGAAATGGGGAATGGACATCATTGGGAAACTCCCAATCGCCCCAGGGCAGCAAGTTTACATACTTGCCTTGACAGACTACTACTCCAAATAGATCGAAGCGGAAGCCTTCACTAGGATAAGGGATAAAGAAGTATAAATTTTTGTGTGGAAGAACATTATATGTCGTTTCTGTCTACCCAAAGAAATTATTACCGACAGTGGTTCCCAGTTCATCAGTCATCATTTCCAAGATTTTTTCCGAAGTTGGTTAATCAAACTGAGCGTCTCGACCCCAAGCTATCCACAAGGCAACAACCAAGCTAAGTCTTCCAACAAGATAATAATGAACACCATGAATAAAAGGTTGGAGAAGGCGAAAAGAGCTTGGGCAGATGAACTCCCAGGAGTCTTGTGGTCGTATATGATGACTGTTAGATCATCGACTGGAGAAACCCCATTCTCCATGGCCTTTGGAACCGAAGTGGTCATTCCAGTAGAGTGTAATGTCCGGTCACCATGTTACCAGTTGCTCGAGGAAGATACCAACCGATGACTTCTGAGCAATAATCTCGACACCATTGAGAAGTTTAGAGAAAATGCTTCCATACGACTTGCTGCCCACCGGTAGAGGATGTCCATATACTGCAATAAGAATGTGAGGAGTATAACTTTTAAAGAAGGTAATTGGGTTCTACGAAAAATTTTTCAGAATACCAAAGGAGTTGGAGATGGGAAACTCAGTCCTACATGGGAAGGCCCATACATCATCACTAAAGGTTTGGCCGAGAAGCCTACAAGTTGAAAACGGAAAACGGCAGGCAGATCCAAAATAGTTGGAATGCCATACATCTTAAGCAATTCTACAGGTAGTTTTTCGGATTAAATAGTCATAGAACAACCATTCGACTAGAACTGCTTTATGACTAGGGATGAGTTGACCACTGACCGGCGTAAACACACACGTATAACGAAGCGTACGTATCGTTCAAGTAGTATAAAAAGTATCGATCCCACGAGGACTTAAAACCTTTTTGTATCAATTTATGGGCCAAATGATTACCAGTATCTAACAAGTTGTTTGATTGTTTTGAAATGGCGACGATTCTAAATTTAAAGACAAATAAATAAAATTGCTTAAAAGTAGATTTTAAGGAAATTCAATATTAAAAACTATCCAGGGTTGTGACTTATTTCAATATTATTTAAAAGATGAAGTAGTTATCTTATAGTTGGGTAATATATCAATTTATTAACCTGGAACACTAACTTATGTAAAAGCCTCTTCCGATGGTCAATTACAAATACCTAGTATAATCCAATTGAACCATATGTCTATGTCAACCACATTACCTAGATTCATTAAGTTCAAGTTCCAATTATGGCTACCCCCGCCCAACAGGTATATTCCTATCCTGTAAGGAAATCTATTAAAGGGTTATCTATCCTCAAGGAAGATCGTGGGCTATTGAGTCTAAGGTCTTAAACTTAAAATCCCTATGTCTAGTTCATTTTAAGTTTACCTAATCATTTAATTAATGGCCAGTTAATTAAAGAGCATTAAGATTAAGACTCAATAAATAATCTTTAAATTACCCAAACTATAATCTAACCCTTATAAACCGATTTAATTAAATTCATCACAACCCTAGATAACTAACTTAGCTACGACACATAATTAGGGCTAAAAACTTAAAAGACTTAAAATAAAATTGCATAAAGTAAATGCAGTAAAATAAATGCTGAAAATGAATAAAATAAAATTGTTAAGGTAAAAAGGAATTACTTCTACTATATACTAATTAGATTTCTCCCACAAATAATATAAGCTTTGCAAAACATTTTCATCCAGCCATATAGGCGGTATTTTGATTTAATTAGTTAAAAACAACCAGCCATAAAGGCGGAATCATTTTAAAAATAACCAGCCATAAAGGCGGATTCAAAACAACCAGCCATATAGGCGGAATGAAAATAAACCAGCCATTAAAGGCGGAACTGAAAATAAACCAGCCATAAAGGCGGAATTTGAATTTTATTACCCACCGACCAATCTGGCGGTATCCTGATTAAGTCAATTTAAAACTTGAATATATTATAATTATGGGAGAATAATCTAAGAAGTAATAGTAAAAGAATTACCTTTTACCTAACAGAAGGAAGTTACCTCCTCATAATGAGTAGTAAAAACTGTAAAATAAAGAAAGTAAATTATTATTACAGAACTTAGTTAAAAATTACAAAAACTAAATAAAAAGAACTTAGAGAGAGAGAAACTCCCTAATTACATAGGATTTGGGAGAGGAAATGGTACAACAAAAACTGAACCATCGCGCTCTATTTATAGGCGCGGATGGCGGTTGGGGGCGTCGCGACGCTGAAGCCTTTAGCGTTGCGACGCGGGATACAGTTCAACGTGGCTCAATAACGGCTTGACACGTGGCAAGGCGGCTAAGAGATCAGATCCTTATCCGATGACGTGGCACTGTTCATGACGTCAGCGCTTACGTCATCATGATGTGAGATTGTCGGCAACGTCTGATCTTGACACGTGGCATGGGCGCATTTTAGCAAATTGTTGAGATGTCGACACGTGGCAAGGCGCACAATAGCGTAGATGATGATTGTCGGCGCCGTAGGATGATGACACGTGGCAGGCGCACGTTAGCACATCTTCTGGATGGTGACACGTGCAGCGGTGCATTTTA
>SKCR01008689.1:0-23816 GCA_019454045.1 Zanthoxylum bungeanum | reverse complement strand
CTAAGGATCTGAATATTATTTCTATCATATAAATATAAAGAATTGTCTTAATATTAATACAAAAGCCTTATGTATCCAATACAAAAAGTGATATAATATTAGCTACACATCCTGGTACAAAATGGCATTCATTTAACAAAGTGTCCCATTCGGTAATGAGATCTCGCACACTCCCACTGCAACTGCATCCAAAGAGTCTCCACTCCCGAATCGCAACTGCATCTCTCCGGGCTTCAGTCTCCTACTTTCCTTCAGAACCTGCAACGAATTGCAAATGTGAATGGGACAAGCAGAATCTAAAATCCAGTTGGATGTAACGGCTTCACAAGCCAAAGATATATCAATAACTGGAAAAATAAATGTACCTGATGTAGATGCTCTCTCCCTCCTCAGTTGGGCGATGTAGTTAGGACAGTTCCTTTTCCAGTGCCCGACTTTGCTGCAGTGATGGCACTTGTCTTCAGAAGCCCTTTTGGGCTTAGCTATCTTTGCCTGCGTTTGAGGACCAAAACCTTTCTTCTCTTTCCCTTTCTTCTTCTTTCCCTTTGGCCAGGCCTGGGAAGAAGCGGAAGAGAAGTGGGTCTAGGAGGGCGAGTCGGTACTCCCTTCTTAAGGTGCTCATCCGCCGTGAGCAACATCCTATGTAACTCATGGTATGTACAGATAGTCCCATTCATGTTGAAATACATCACGAACTGGCGATATGAAGCTGGGAGAGAACCAAGAATGACATTCCTACCGAGAATGTTATTTAGAATGAGATTATGTTGCCTCAATTGATCGATCAAATCGATCATTTGAAGAACATGCGGGCTAACAGCTTGCCCCTCATCCAACCGCGCATGGAACTGTTCCATTGCGACTTTGTGAACAATCACTTGTTCTTGGTTCTCAAATAACTGTCTCAATCGAGTCATCATTGTATAGGCATCTGACATGCCATAATACTATTTCTTGAGTCCCGGAGACAGTGAACTAAGGATGTATGATTTAACTATTAAATCATCATTCTTCCAAGTTTCAAAAACTTGGTGTTCCTCCTCCGTAGCATCCGCACCAACAGCAAGGGGCAACAGACCCTCAAGAACATATCCCAGTTTCTCAGAATCGAGGACAATCCTCAAATCCAAGTCCCAGTCAGCGAAGTTTTCAACGCCTTTGAGTTTGTTCGCATCAAGCATACGCGCAAACTGATTTGTGGATGGTTCCGCCATCGCAAATCTATCATATAGATCACGAAAAACGGTTAGCAGAAATTAAGCAGTTTCATATAATATCAAAAGCATAAACTAGATCATGGATTTTTAATCTAAAAATGCCCCTCCCACTAAATCATGCAATACTGTAATCCCCAAACAGAATACAAAGATTTAATAACTAAATTAAATACAAGTAGTGAAAATTGGATCCCGTGAATATATTTCAGCTCACAGCAGAGGCACGGTCTCGCCTACGTATATTCATTAGGTAGACAACTCATTTGTCAATCATTCACTAATGACTCCTGGGTTTCCGGTCCTGGTCGTTTCTCGTTGTCGCTGTGAAGGCAGGCCCACAAGGAGACGTACCAAGGTTAAACTCGTCAATGATAAACTCAAGTTACTTACGTAATCCTGACAGCTATGGCACGTTCAGAATTCCTCTTTCGCTTGAATTTATCTAGTATCTGATATACATCCGGTATAAATAAATCTCTATCGGCTACACCCTCACAGCAGAGGCACGGTCTCGGATGTAGTCACAGAGAAGTATTCACAAACCGTATACAAGACGACCACATAACATGCATCAAATACATAATTACATTAAAACCTTATTAATCAGGATTTTCCGCTAAGTGTCATACACCCTAAATCTAATCAATTAGATTCTAATAAGCATGTATAAAGTCAAGAAAACATGATTAAACATTGATTTAATAAAGGCTAATCATTTTAGGGGGCCTAGAATCAGACTCGCTCTGATACCATTTTGTAGGGGTTTTAGGGGCTAAATCCGGTAACGCAGCGGAAACGGTGGAAAATCAAATTTTCCAATTTCAAAAATTTTTCTCGGATTAATTAAATAAACATATTTATTTAATTATCCAATAATCAAATTATGAAATAAAATTCAATAAATCATATTTAAGTGAATTTACCAAATTGCCCTTACACTTGGTATTTTGTTCATTTTAGTCCGAAATTGATCAAATCAATTTTGAATGATTCTAAATCATTTCTAAGATGAACTTAGCATGTTCAAAAAATCAAAACACCAAAAGCAACAAAAATCCCCAATTTTGTTTATTTGGCCGAGAGCCTCCAAAGGGGGGGATTGTGCATCTTTCAATTTCATGCTTCAAAACACATCAAGATGTAATCCAATTAACATGAAACTTTATATGCATCATATACACATTCTTATACACAACATAAATGAAAATCCCCAAATTTGGACAAGGTCTTAAACCCTAATTTTTCAATTTCTTTAAATTGGACAAATTAGACCAAATTGGTTAAATCAATTACTTCAATCATCATTCTTCCATCCACCCAAAGTCTCAACACAATGAAACAACTCAAGTTCAAATCTAGGTCATTTAGAGTGGGTCAACAACTCTATATTAGCAACAAAGTTTCCAAAACCATAAAAGAAACTTATAACTACACTAGTCACAAGCTTCCTCCATTATACAGGCTCAACACTTCCACCAAACATTTATCCATCAAAAACACAAGGAATAAAGAATAGAAAAACTCAAGAACATCACAAGATGTTGCCCACAACAAGAGGAACAAATTACTCTCTAATGGAAGGTTGGAAATGCTTACTATTTTCAAGCTTTTCCTTGATTTTCTTTTCTTTTCTCTCTACCTTTCTTTGTCTTCTTTAATGGAGTTTAGGTTTGAAAGTGTATTAGGTTATTTAACAAATGAAAAAGAAAACAATATATACTTGTCACAAAGGCCTTGGCCGAAATTCACAAGCATATATATTAGGAATGTAATTTCAATTTCATTTGATTTTCATTTGATCAACTTGATTTAAATATCTAATAACACTCTATAGATATTTTAATTAAGTCAAAAAAGGCAACTAAATCATTTAATCCAAATGTTAAGATATTTATATTTTAATTAATTTAATCATTTAACAATTAAATAATTAATTAATTGATTAAATACAAATATATTAAATATATGTATAATATTTACATTAAATATCAAATACATATATTCATTTAGGATATTAGTCAAATATCTCAATTTGAGTATTAATTAATCAAGTATTAAATGTAAATACACAATAATTAAGCAAATGACTATCTGGTCCCATTAGCATGTATCTTGCGTTTAACCTTTAAACGACTTTATAAATTATCAATATTATTTTATAATGTTGCTCTAGTGCTCTACGAGTATATTTCATTATTGAGACTCTCTAGATTCAGGTATATCCGTCACGAAATCCAATTTCGCGTCCATAATTATCCACCCGTAAATTATGACGATCAAGGATAAACTCGTTGAATCATACAGGTCGAGGTCATGGAAAATGTATAATTCCTCTGTCACAGGTATCCGGATAAATCCCAGAGATATAGATGTAAACGTCAAATCTCTATAGGGATTATCCAGTCGACTATTCTATTAGCAATCTCTAAAAGAATGTTTAGAACTAGCTTCTAAACTTTACCACGGGCCCATGGTTTTATCTGATTGCTAATCATATGGACTAGATATGCTCTGGTACACAGAACTGACGGATCCTATCTTGATACACATAGGACACCTTGAGGATCTATCTACACCCAACGAACAAGCAGAGGTCTGATCTAAATAGATCGGTGACGTGACTGCCATCTAAGTGTAGAAGATTTCTCATGTGTCCACAATGGCATCTCAAGTTTATGAATCACAAGTGCTATACTCAACCCGAGAAGATTCTTATTGACGTTGGTGTACCATCCATTAAGAATCTTTGGTGGTCGTTCAGTGTTTATCCGCTTATAAACACCCACACGTCTATACTAGTCTCCAAGACTAATGGTTCATTGAAAAACTATTGGAATCATATATTCCAGTATACAACATGTACCGGTCTCAACGGGTTTACTTTACTGACCAAGTAGTGTAAACCTTGACCAGGAACTGTTTGAGAATGACAACGTCATGATACTACTCAATGTTAGTTGCGACGCTTTTGCAACAGTACCATGACTAATCATTCTAAGGTCATTACGTCTTTACCAAATAAAAAGATACATTATATTATAGAAACTGCATATATTATTCATAATAATAATGTTTTACAAAAGTATTCAAAAGAAATACAACCGGGAATTGGCGCTCTGAGCACCAACCCCAACAGAATCATCATTGCCAAAAATCAATTTAGGCCCATTAGGCCCAATTAAATTTTAAAGACCCTTTAATCATATTTGGACTTTATGGAAATGGTTTTAGGCCCAATTGGATCCAACCAATTCTCATAAACCAAACTTGGCCCAACCAAGCCCATTAAGCCCAAATACAACTTTATAAGCCCAATTCCAAATTTAGCCCAACTAATTAAATTCCAAATTTCCAAATTTCACAATTTAATTAACTAAGCGGTTTTAGCCATAATTAATTAGTCAAATTAACATTTCCAAAATATCATTTTACTTAATTAATCATGCTAATCATTATCAACACATATCCAACATTATTGAATCAAAAATCATCTCATTTCATACTATTAAGCTCACGACAATTTAGGGTTTTTCAAAATCGATTTCGATTTCAATCCAATTAAATCTCAAATCAATTTATCCTATGTCTTCCAACTCATCCAATGATCAAAAAACAAAATTACCATGACTTTAGGGCATATGTAACTTTCGGCCAAGCCAAAGATTTTGGGGAAAAATTATCCAATTCAATTTTCATCAAATTGATCATGCATAACTCTAAGTTATCATCATTCAAGCATACTCAATCAATCAATTTTATCAAATCATGCTCAAATCAATTTTACCCAAATTTTACCCTAAATCAATTACATGCTTAATCAAGGCTCTAATACCATTGTTGGGTTTTCTAAGTCATCCCAAGATCATTTAAGTGTATGAAATGTGCGAATACAACAAAGTAAAGTTGCGGAAATACTCACTTTGATCGGATTTACGATGCGATGAACACAAAATTTTCTTGCTCCTTGAAGCTCTCGGCCATGCCCTTTTTTGTGCTCCATGTGTTTCGGTCAAGGTCCTCCATGGTGATCCTTCAAGCTCCAAGCTTTAAGTGTGATTCCATGCTCATGAATGGGTTCCTTATCACCTTTGTAGGACTTCTTTAGGTGCTAGCACATTGAAAATTTTGCCACAAAAATCTTCCTTTTTGTTTCTTTTATTTCTCGGCCAAGCCAGAACTTAGAGAAAAAAAAATGGCCAGAATGTCGTGAGAGATGGAGAGAAGAAAAAAAAGAGTTGTGTTAGTTGTGTTGATTTCAAAAATCAATTTAAATGATATACCAAATTTTGGTATATGTATTCAATTTACCAAAACCAAATTTTTTGGTATTAATCATTCCAAATGACAAAGTGTAGGGGTTTTAGGGGCTATCCGGTAACGCAGCGGAGGAAGCGGCGGAAGATCGTATCTTCCGATTTCAAAACTTTTTCTTGGATTAATTAAATAAACATATTATTTAATTGCCCAATAATCAAATTATGAAACAAAATTTCAAATGAATCATATTCAAGTGAATTACCAAATTACCCCTTATATGGTATTTTGTCCATTTTAGTCCGAAATTGATCCAATCAATTTTGAATGATTCTAAATCATTTCTAAGATGAACTTAGCATGTTCAAAACATCAAAACACCAAAGCAACCAAAATCCTCAATTTTTGACCATAAGGCCGAATGCACCATTTGGTGCCAAATTGACCATTTGGTCATTTCATGCTTCAAAACTCATCCAAATGAAATCCAATCAACATGAAACTTTGCATGCATCATATACACACCAAATGCTCAACATATATGAAAACCCCCAAATTTGGAATTGGTCAAGAACCCTAATTTTTCAATTTCTTCAAATTGGACAAATTAGACCAAATTGGTTAAATCAATACTTCAATCATGTTTCTTCCATCCAATCAAAGTCTCAACACAATGAAACAACTCAAGATCAAATCTAGGTCATCTAAGAGTGGGTCAACAACTCTAGATTAGCAACAAGGTTTCCAAAACCTAAAAGAACACTCTACTACACTATAGCCATAACTTCCTTTCTTACACTTGCTTCACACTTTCACCAAAACTTCCATCAACAAAAACACAAAAAAGAAAGAAAAAACCTAAGACAACATTGTGTTAAGCCTAGATCCTAAGGAACATTTTCTTTCTAATAGCAAGTTGGAAAAACTCACTAAAATCCAAGCTTTCTTGATTTCTCTCTTTCTTTCTCACAAGCTTCCTTTGCTTCATTAATGGAGTTTTGTTCAAAGTGAATTAGGTATCAAATGAAAGTGAAATGAAAACTATAAATACTTGCCTACACTTTTAGCCTTGGCCGAAATTGGCCAAGCCAAATGCAAGAATAATAATTTCAATTTCATTTGACATTTTATTTATCAACTTTAATAAATATCTAAAAACACTTTAAAGATATTAATACAAAGTCAACAAAAGCAACCAAGAGAAATATAACTCTTATATTCTAAGGTCATGGCCGAAATTAATAAGAAAAATAAAGAAAAAGATATTTTCATTTTCAAACAATTTTTGACAAATATCTTAAGAAGTCAAAATCAATTTGACAACCTTTTCCTTTAATGTATAAGTCAACAATTGCAACTTATAATCATTTCCTAACTTTATCATTGGTGATATATTTATATTTTATTATATTAATCATTTAACAATTAATTAATTAATTAATTAATTAAATACAAATATATGTATTATATTTACTTTAAATATCTCAAATACATATATTGATGATTTATGTCAAATACCTTTATTTGACTATTTATTAATGTGTATTTAATAATATCATATATTAAATACAAATACACATTAATTAGGAAATGACGGTTCGGCCCGTTCGCATGTATTTTTCGTTTTTCGTTTAACGATTAAACGATTTATAAATAATCATCATTATTCATAATGTTGCTCTAGTGCTCTACGAGTATGTTTCATTATTGAGACTCTCTAGATTCAGGTATATCCGTCACGAAATCCAATTTCGTGTCCATAATCTATCCACCCGTAGATTATGACGATCACGGATAAACTAGCTGAATCATACAGGTCGAGGTCATTGCATACGTATAATCCCTCCGTCACAGGTATCCAGATAATCCCAGAGATATAGATGTAAACGTCAAATCTCTATAGGTATTATCTCGTCGACGTATCTATTAGCAATCTCTAAATAACACTCGGAACTTACTTCCGATGTATACTGTGGCCACAGATTTAACAGACTGCTAAATATATATGGACTACCTATGCTCTGTACACAGAACTGACGGATCCTATCTTGACACACACAGGATATCCTGAGGATCGATCCACACCCAACGAACAGGGGAGGTCTGATCTAAATAGATCGGTGACGTGACTGCCATCTAAGTGTGGAGGATGTCTCATACATCCACAGTGGTGTCTCAAGTCGAAGGACCACTATGCTACTCAACCCGAGAAGATTCTTATTGACGTTGGTGTACCATCCATTAAGAATCTTCGGTGAGCCGTTCAGTGTTTATCCACTATAAACACCTACACGTCTATACGAGTCTCCCTAGACTCATGGTTCATTAGGATAAACCATCGGACCAAGTCTCGATATACGACATGTACTGGTCTCAACGGATTTGACTAACCGACCCGTGTTAGCAAATCTTGACCAGGAACTATGTTTGATAATATCATATAGCAGTGACACTTCCAATGTCAATTAAACTAACTTTGTAACTGTGTACTGCATTATATATTATCGGGCCTTTGTCTAATATATACATATCACTAAACCACATTTAGTTTCAATCTAATCGTAATCAGATCGAATACGTATATAAGAACAAGAGGTGCAACCATAAATAAGTAATATTATGGAATAAGGGGATGTTCGTATTCATGAATCAGACATAAATACGGTCCGGATTGGCGCTCTAAGCACCAACCCCAACAATTTCTCCCACTTGCTCTAGTGCCAATCCACGGTATCATATACCCGTCTCAATGTGCATCGTATGCACATGGCCCTCAAAAGCTCACCCAGTACTTAAGAGGTAAAAACAAGTCCGCTATGAAATATCGAGTTTGTCAAACAAACTCTATCGTTTCCCATAGTCAGCATCATTCATATTTTGTAGAATCTAAATTATACATTAATATGAAATGGATGCTATATCTGTATTATGCTACAGCTACTAAGTTGTCCAAGTATTTAGGGATCAAATCCAAAAATACTATGAGGACAACCGCAAGCACAACACCAATTTAAAACTTCTATTTTAAAAGGTCACTATGCAACTTCATAAGTCAATACTTCAAAAGTTGCATTTGATTCCACTAAATAGTAGAATCCTTCGTGACACTCCCACTGCATTATTTGTGACTCTTTATGACGTAGACTGTCTAACGTCATAATTAGTCTCAAAACTAATATGACCCTAATGGTTGCAGACTATATTCTCCATGAATTAGAAACTCGTTCTTAATATCTCAAAGATCAAAAAGAACGTGTTTCAAGATCCATCATATGGTCTATAGGATGTCAAAATAACTCGTAACAATTACGATTAAATCGACATCGATAATCGCACATAATAAAGTATTCATTATGTATCATCAAATGATACATAATATTGTTTAGACATTCTAATCAATATTTCTTTCGAAAAAGGAATCATCTTTACGAAAGATGAATACTATGTATAAGACACACAATAACTGTCGAACAGTTATACTAACTGTCATACAGATAGCCTTGTTATGTCCTTCATTAGATCATATCTAATGTACGACTAATAGGGGTATCTCACAAGTCTCCAAGTTTCATATCATATATAAAACTTTATATCAAATATAACAGAGACTACTCCCACTGCTTTCACGGAGTAAAGAAGACTTAGGTAAATCTTTTACCTTACAAACATCTCATTATTACTATAATAATGACAATGTCGTTAAGATATATAACACTAGAAAGTAATATGTACGCTCCCACTAACCCTTTTATCACATATGTATTCTATATACTTTGACAAGATCAGACAATCTGACGATATCAAAAATAGAGAACACATATTTCTGGAAGACTTATCTGAGTCTACAATAGGCTCTATAAGCTAGCACACTAAACTGCGATCTCAGCAGAACACAAACTCTAGGGCCATTTCAGAATGAACTCTTCAAATAAGGAAATCACAACTGATCTCTTATCTGAATAAGTCATCCAAAAACGCCACTTTGCATTCTTTAGCTAAAATATACAGTTTATTATCAACATTAACCAATATATCTTTAATTGTTCATTTAGTGTGACTAGAGATAAGTTTTCTCAGAATCTACAATAGATTGCTGAGTATAACTTTTCTCACTGTCATACTGTAAAGGTCAAACCTTTAATAAGCTCACAATGCTTCGCTGTGCAAACAATTAGCACATATCATGAACTAATTCATAATGAAAGCTTAATCAAGTTCAAAACTTGATCGTAGTAAGCTATGAACAATCTTAGATCTAAGGTTCAATGGTGAACTTCCAGAATCGATATCAAATATCGCTTCCATTATAAGTTATAGGATAATTTTTCTTCAATAAGAAAACAACGGAACCATTAAGTATCAAATACTCGTGAATGATTCTGTTATCCTATTGGACTTGTACGGAAGATGTATAAGGGTTGTTTCATCTTATTAATTACATAGTTCCATTATAATTTATCATTCTCACATTTGACTTCAATAAGTCAAGTCTTTTCTACAATAGTTAACATCTGATGTTACACACCAAGTAATAAAACGATTTTATTACTTAGAATCGTAGGAAAGATATTCTATTAAATAGAATACAATATTCTATTAAACAGAATAAACGATAAACTTTTACTTATACCTCCGAGGTGTAAGTAATTTCCATTATATAACTATTATATAAAAGAAAGATTCAAATCTTAAACTTTTCAAGATTCGGATTTTTCTACCTATACATATCATATATGCAACTGTAGAAAATAATGGAACATTAATTAAAGAGATGAATTAGTGTTACTGGAGTATAACCCCAAGAGTATTGAAACTAATTCGGTAACATTCAATATCAAACGAATCAAATCATATAAGATTCGATTGCTCCCACTACTCAATTCCATCAAGATGGAATCGTGGAAGAATATATTGAATATGAATCATATTCACTGAATAACCTTAGAACTAATTGCTTTAAATTCAAAGTTTGATCGTATCAAAGATCTTTGAACAGTTCAAAGACATGTAATGAATTTAAGGATCAAGTTTTCAAAATACTTAGATTGAATATATTTGAACAAGTCAAAAATGTTCAATCTACGTTTCATCAGAACAGATTGAAAGTTCTTGATACTTTCAAGACTTTCAATATGTGTTCCTTCAGAAACACGTAACTAAGTTATGACAATTCATCAACTAAGTTACGAAATAAGAAAACTACCTTAAGCATTATTTTTATAAAACTACATACATCCAATGTATCAGTTAAATAAATTTGGTGGTCCAATGACAATCATTGGTTAAACGAGATCTTAATCACTTTCCTGAATACAATATTCATTAAATGGATAAGGATGTGTGGTGTGATCTAGTATCAAACCATCCTTTACCATACGGATTGAGCATCCAATACTTAAGTGATTAAATTCATAAAGCACCGTTCTAAATTATTTACTTTACCGAATAATTTTTCTTAATGTTTATCTCTACGTCAATGACACTACTAGTTATTATAAAATATGTAACAATTGTTTATAAAGAACAAGTGACTATCCAATAGTCGCAAGTTCCGATATCAAATATCAAAACAATCGTTAACCAATATTTCAAATAACTAGACGGGAGATCTGGTATCCAATACCTATAGTTGTAGTATTGTGAAAATCGATATTTCTATACACAAATATACGCATCTCCTTTCTTTAGCTTTCTATTTGCATTCAACTATTCACAACAATTGTAAATAACTGATTAGCAAATTGTGTCAGACACATTACCTCTAAAGGTAATTAAAGCTTAGAAACGTCATTACTAGATAAACAAATACCTAATAGGGCTTTCTTAATGCCAGTCAAGAATCTCGAGACATGAACTAATTCAAGTCAATTCTTACTGCATAAGAAACTGTTGTCTCTAAAGTATTATATCCTAAAGGGGATATCTATCTAGATTATCTATCATGACTTAGAAACTAAGTCACTAACCATCTTTATTTTTCAAGAAAATCGGAACAATAGTTCCCGATGGTTTAGACTAATCTAATAATATCCTAGTCTATTAGTATCTAGAACCTATTCTAGAATATCTGCAACCAAGAGTCAAGTCAGATAACATATCAAAATATGTGTGCAGTAAATAAAAGTTTAATTCTATATAAACAATAGAATAAGGAAACAAACAAGCGGCAATTTCCATAATAACATACACTGCCTAAGTTATGGAATATTTTAAACTTAGCAGTGCCTCCCACTATTTTTACGTAATGCCGTAATCCCCAACGAAAAAGACGAGAATTCAATAATTAAATCGAATTCCATAATGGGAAGAGGACCCCATGAATATATTTCGACTCACAGCAGAGGCACGGTCTCGCCTACGTATATTCACAGGTAGACAACTAATTGTCAATCACTCACTAGTGACTCCGAGGTTCCGGTCCTGGCCGTTTCTCGTTGTCGCTGCGAAGGCAGGCCCACAAGGAGACGTACCAAGGTTAAACTTGTCAATGATAAACTCAAGTTACTTGCGTAACCCTGACAGCTAGGGCACGTTCAGGATTCCGCTTTCGCTTGAATTTATCTAGTATCTAATATACATTCGGCATAAATAAATTTCTATCAGCTACATCCTCACAGCAGAGGCACGGTCTCGGATGTAGTCAACGAAAAGATATTATTAAAACCGATTGACAAGACGGACCAAGAAACAAGTATTCCAAATACTAGTTACTTTAAAACCTTATTAAGCGGGGATATTCCATTAAGTGTCATACACCCTAAATCTAATCAAATTAGATTATAACATGCATGTATAAGTCAAGAAACATGATTAAACATTGAATAAAAAAGCTAATCATTTATGGAGGCCTAGAATCAGACTCGCTCTGATACCATTTTGTAGGGGTTTTAGGGGCTAAATCGGTAACGCCGGAACGCAGCGGAAGCGGCGGAAGATCGTATCTTCCGATTTCAAAACTTTTTCTTGGATTAATTAAATAAACATATTTATTTAATTGCCCAATAATCAAATTATGAAACAAAATTTCAAATGAATCATATTCAAGTGAATTACCAAATTACCCTTATTGGTATTTTGTCCATTTTAGTCCGAAATTGATCAATCAATTTTGAATGATTCTAAATCATTTCTAAGATGAACTTAGCATGTTCAAAACATCAAAACACCAAAGCAACCAAATCCCCAATTTTGACCCTAAGGCCGAATGCACCATTGGTGCACAAATTGACCATTTGTCATTTCATGCTTCAAAACTCATCCAAATGAAATCCAATCAACATGAAACTTTGCATGCATCATATACACACCCCAATGCTCAACATATATGAAAACCCCCAATTTGGAATTGGTCAAGAACCCTAATTTTTCAATTTCTTCAAATTGGACAAATTAGACCAAATTGGTTAAATCAACTACTTCAATCATGTTTCTTCCATCCAATCAAAGTCTCAACACAATGAAACAACTCAAGATCAAATCTAGGTCATCTAAGAGTGGGTCAACAACTCTAGATTAGCAACAAGGTTTCCAAAACCATAAAAGAAACTTATTACTACAATAGCCATAAGCTTCCTTCATCATACATGCTTTACACTTTCATCAAAACTTCCATCAACAAAAACACAAGGAATAAAGAAAGAAATAACCTAAGAACATCAATGTTAAAGCCTAGATCCTAAGGAACATTTCCTTCTAATAGCAAGTTGGAAAAACTCACTAAAATCCAAGCTTTCTTTGATTTCTTCTTTCTTCTCACAAGCTTCCTTTGCTTCCATTAATGGAGTTTTTGTCAAAGTGAATTAGGGTATCAAATGAAAGTGAAATGAAAACAATAAATACTTGCTCCAAGTTAGCCTTGGCCGAAATTGCCAAGCCAATGCAAGAATAATAATTTCAATTTCATTTGACATTTATCTTATCAACTTTAATAAATATCTAAAAACACTTTAAAGATATTAATACAAAGTCAACAAAGCAACCAAGAGAAATATAACTCTTATATTCTAAGGTCATGGCCGAAATTAATAGAAAAATAAAGAAAAAGATATTTCATTTTCAAACAATTTTTGAACAAATATCTTAAGAAGTCAAAATCAATTTGACAACCTTTTCCTTTAATGTATAAGTCAACAATTGCAACTTATAATCATTTCTAACTTTATCATTTGGTGATATATTTATATTTTAATTATATTAATCATTTAACAATTAATTAATTAATTAATTAATTAAATACAAATATATGTATATATTTACTTTAAATATCTCAAATACATATATTGATGATTTATGTCAAATACCTTTATTTGACTATTTATTAATGTGTATTTAATAATATCATATATTAAATACAAATACACATTAATTAGGAAATGACGGTTCGGCCCGTTCGCATGTATTTTTCGTTTAACGATTAAACGATTTATAAATAATCATCATTATTCATAAATGTTGCTCTAGTGCTCTACGAGTATGTTTCATTATTGAGACTCTCTAGATTCAGGTATATCCGTCACGAAATCCAATTTCATGTCCATAATCTATCCACCCGTAGATTATGACGATCACGGATAAACTAGCTGAATCATACAGGTCGAGGTCATTGCATACGTATAATCCCTCCGTCACAGGTATCCAGATAATCCCAGAGATATAGATGTAAACGTCAAATCTCTATAGGTATTATCTCGTCGACGTATCTATTAGCAATCTCTAAATAACACTCGGAACTTACTTCCGATGTATACTGTGGCCACAGATTTAACAGACTGCTAAATATATATGGACTACCTATGCTCTGACACCAGAACTGACGGATCCTATCTTGACACACACAGGATATCCTGAGGATCGATCCACATCCAACGAACAGGCGGAGGTCTGATCTAAATAGATCGGTGACGTGACTGCCATCTAAGTGTAGAGGATGTCTCATACATCCACAGTGGTGTCTCAAGTCGAATGACCACTATGCTACTCAACCCGAGAAGATTCTTATTGACGTTGGTGTACCATCCATTAAGAATCTTCGGTGAGCCGTTCAGTGTTTATCCATTATAAACACCTACACGTCTATACGAGTCTCCTAGACTCATGGTTCATTGGGATAAACCATCGGACCAAGTCTCGATATACGACATGTACTGGTCTCAACGGATTTGACTAACCGACCCGTGTTAGCAAATCTTGACCAGGAACTATGTTTGATAATATTCATATAGCAGTGACACTTCCCAATGTCAATTACAAACTAACTTTGTAACTGTGTACTGCATTATATATTATCGGGCCTTTGTCTAATATATACATATCACTAAACCACATTTAGTTTCAATCTAATCGTAATCAGATCGAATACGTATATAAGAACAAGAGGTGCAACCATAAATAAGTAATATTATGGAATAATGGGATGTTCGTATTCATGAATCAGACATAAATACGGTCCGGATTGGCGCTCTAAGCACCAACCCCAACAATTTCTCCCACTTGCTCTAGTGCCAATCCACGGTATCATATACCCATCTCAATGTGCATCGTATGCACATGGCCCTCAAAAGCTCACCCAGTACTTAAGAGGTAAGAACAGTCCGCTATGAATATCGAGTTTGTCAAACAAACTCTATCGTTTCCCATAGTCAGCATCATTCATATTTAGTAGAATCTAAATTATACATTAATATGAAATGGATGCTATATCTGTATTATGCTACAGCTACTAAGTTGTCCAAGTATTTAGGGATCAAATCCAAAAATACTATGAGGACAACCGCAAGCACAACACCAATTTAAACTTCTATTTTAAATGGTCACATGCAACTTCATAAGTCAATACTTCAAAAGTTGCATTTGATTCCACTAAATAGTAGAATCCTTCGTGACACTCCCACTGCATATTTGTGACTCTTTATGACGTAGACTGTCTAACGTCATTAGTTTCAAAACTAATATGACCCTAATGGTTGCAGACTGTATTCTCCATGAATTAGAAACTCGTTCTTAATATCTCAAAGATAAAAAGAAGTGTTTCAAGATCCATCATATGGTCTATAGGATGTCAAAATAACTCGTAACAATTACGATTAAATCGACATCGATAATCGCACATAATAAAGTATTCATTATGTTATCATCAAATGATACATAATATTGTTTAGACATTCTAATCAATATTTACATTGATTTCATTGTGGCAATTGATTATATGGAGTTAACCATATAAGCTCTACTTTATACTTGTTTTAGATAGAGTTGTTTTATAATTTCGTTGTTTACACCTAATCCCCCGTTGGTATAGGGTCAGAACAAATTACGAATTTTCAATTGGTATCAGAGCCTGAATTCGATCTTTGACCCTTTACTATGAAGAGAAGTTAACCTATAAATTGTCCCGCATTCTTTGATGGGACAAATTACTCTCATCGGAAGGTTGCATGAATACAGCCATGTACTCATGATTCACAGCTTTCCAATTTATCATGATTACAAATTCACAAACATTTGCATGCCAGGACATTTATTTCTGATCCATTAAAATGCAGCATGGATAGAGATGGCAACTATACCCGGACCCGGGCCGGGTCCACATGGACCCGGACGACCCAGGTCTTGGATTAAAAAAACCGGACCCGGGTTGTATCCGGATCCGGACCCGGTTCGCACGGGTCCGGCCTGGATAGACCGGGTCCGAAAAAAAAATTAAAATATAATGAAAAATATAAAATAATATGTATATAATATAAAAAATATAATTAAATATAATTAAAAAATATAAAAGAATTGAAATAAAACTAATTAAATTAACAAAATCCAAATATAATATAAAATAATACAATTAAAAATTTAAAAAAAAAAAAAAGTGAACCGGTTATCCGGATCCGGATCGGGTAGACCCGAGTCCGGACCCGGGGTGAAGAAATCTCTTCCGGACCCGGGTCCGGATCCGGATTTTGCCATCCCTCCCTCAGCATGGATGCCTTAGATCTCACCCTTTTGTTTGTCAATGCAATGACGTCACTGATTCATTCTTGGCTACAAGAACTAGAAATTTCTGAGACACTTGAAATGGATATATAATAACGCTAATTTTCGTGTTTAGAATTTTACACGACGTGTGTTGTAGCTATACAAGTTTAGATGACATTTTTTTTTCCCTTCAATTTATCCGCCTCGCTTCGATGAGGGCTTTTTTCATCAAATAATTTCATTACTAGCATTCATAGCTGTACAAATGATTGTTGTATAGTTTTTGTTTTACTTATCATGCAGCTTGACTTCAAATTATATTAATCTTCTTCCATAGTTGGCATCATTGGAATTCGAATGAGAATATCTCTCGTGATTACCCTATTTTTATATGCCAATTTTAAAAGATGTGTCATATTCATGAGTTGTAATATAATTCGTAATAGAACAGGCACCATCCTTAATATGGAATCGATCTGACACATCATGTCAAATATGAGATCCGTATAATAGATGATACTACCGAGTCTGAGGACATATCCCTGTGAAAATCAGAAATCTCTACGGTTAGAACTTTGAACTTTACCCGGTAAACAAAGATGAAACAGATTTAGCTTAAATTTATTATTATTTCTTTTTTACAAGAAACTACTATAATTGAACAATTAAGTAGGTATTTGGTATATAACATAAAAAATAAAAAAATCTACATTGTTACGAAGATCATGTTTCGTCAACTGCCATTATTCTTAAATTTTTTTCACTTTCCTTTTCCATTTTAACTATTGGTCTGGGACGTTTCAACTATGTTCATATACTGTGAACTCTGTGATTCTAACTTGCAAGGGAATGCAAGCTGGTCACCGAGAAAAAAATTGACAGGTCTTGCATACGCAAGTCCAAGAGAGGATTTCTGCTGCAGATGCTAAACTGAAAAGACTATACCACAATCTATACTTTCAGTGTCATTCAAATCATCATTTACCGGGCAACGAATTTTTTTTCTGCATAGGTAATGCTGATCGGAAATTGTTGCAGTGATTGAGGGTCATCAAGCTACCAAGACCATGCTTTCATAGCTCATTAATGCACCCAGTGCTCCAAGAAACCCTTCATGACGCAAAAACATTGCCTTTGCCTCTCCTTTAGACCTAAAAATGGGGAGAGAGGAAATATTACGAGTGAAAACCATGTGAGAAAATGGGTGCTAAAATTATAAACAAAGCAGAGAGATAATGCGACAATTTTTCCAGGCAATTTGAACAACAGGCTGAGGGGTAAATGCAGGAAGTGAAAATAACAAACAACTCAACCGTCGCGAAATGAAACTAATTTCATTTTTGTCAACAGGGAATTAAATATCTTTTCAGATCCCAGCAAAAAGTTCATTGTTACATTTTCAAGAAATCATCAGTGTTTGTGGAAAAGACTGATAATATTCACATACAATGATCTGTGTTATTGAAAGAATGGTTAAAAGAAAAATATAAAGAAATTGAGTTTGGCTAGGAATATTTAAAAGATGATTATGGGATATAATCCTAAAAATCAGTTTAAAATCTAAGTACTGAAATGCTATTTTGTTGTTTCTTTAAGATAGCATTTGACTGATATCCATCAAAAAGTTGTATCCAAGTTTATTTTCAAAAAATGGATTACGAATCAAATGTCACTAATTATAAGAAACCATAATCAGAATTAGTTCCCTTTTTCTTTCTGGTGGTTGCTCAACTCCTAAGATGTTGTGCCTGGAAATACTGGTCAGATATTCAGATTCAAAATGGGTCCTTATCTTGTGTTGAAGCACCAGCAAGAATTTGTTTAAGAAAGCTCTCAATCAAAAACAAGCAGAAGCAAGAATCCCCAGTTCTGGGGCATGAAATGAAGAACAAGTTCTGAATAATTACCAGAAATTAACTGCAACAGAAATTGTATCCATGGTGTATGCATGACCCCGAATGAAAAATCCACCAAAAAATATCCTCTTGAGCCCAAATCGGAGAGCATTCAAGTAAGAAATCTGGGGGGGAAGCAAAATGAGGTGAGGAATGTTACTGCTATAATGAAATTAATCATAGGAATAAGACAATCATATTCACATTGCCAAACTTATATAAAAAATAAATAATTTTAACAGAATACAGATGGTTGATTTTCTTGTGATAAAAGAAATACAGTAACAGAATACATCCTGACTGATTACTGGAAACATTCAATTTTCTCCTGATTAAGCAAGTTAATTTAGAAGCCTAGCCACAAAAATCAACAAAGGATGGCCCAATGCAAGTGGCTTCCACACTGTGGGCTCTATGAAGGATTCAATATACGTAGCCTTACTCTTGCTTTAAACTACGCCTAGGAAGGCCCTTATAAAAAGGAAAAAGAACATGTTTGTCAGGGGTACCTAGAGCGCCAAACGACTATGCACAATCTAGGTCTTATTTTACTGGAACTGACTTGTAAGTTTTAGAGCACCTAAATTCATATTGAAATTGGAGTACCTGAGGAACAGAAGCAGAAGAATTGAAGCCCTGCAATATGATATATAGATGCAACTTGATGGCAAAAGAGCAGAACAACTTTTGCCAACCACAAAGATATATTTTGATGTCATAGGTCAACTATTCAATTTTGCTTAGAATCAGGATGAGATAAATGCATAAGAGTTCTATTTCAAAAAATAAATCTCTCTTAGATGGGTGTCAGCTATACTTTGCTAACCAAGCGACGGTGACAAAACAGCCCTAAACTAATCAAGAATGATGACAAATTTTTCGGTTGGGGCTGGCTAATGGATTCTCTATTATTATTATTTTTTGAGAAAGCACTTTCAATTATTACTACAATAAAAAATGGTAATCATTGTTCTCCACTAAGCATACTTCCAACAGAGATTATCAGCTTCGCAATTTATATAGTTAATGAATTGCATGAAAGAAAACTGTCACAGCAACTAACCTGCCCAATATTATTTGAAATCATTCTTAAAAGGGACCGGGCTATGTCTTCAGGTTTGTAATCTTTAAGTTCTTTATTATCAGAAATTGCCTTACCAAAGCTGGAAGCAATGGCTGTTGATGCAAGACCAATCTGTCATCATTTAAAAACAAATTAAAACATAAAAATAAGAAAACAATGCAGTAAACAATTATAAAATGGGAGATTAATGAAATAATTGAATGTTTTCATCAAGGATTACGATTAGGATGGTTAACACTCAAAATACTTAAAAGATAACTAAACAAACATATAGGCCAGCAAAAGAGGTCCTATTTATACCTTTGAGTACTCTAACCCACCATAAATGTCCCCGACAAGCATGTCTATAACTCTATTGTTTCCTTGATGGCTTAATTCCAACAACTCATCAAAACTGAGAAAGAAAAGCAAGGGTTTCAGTAATGTTAAAAACTACCAAAACATAAATAATAATCACGATATTATAATCAGAAATGAAAAAAATTACCTCTTGCAATTTGTTAATAGCCTTCCTAAACCCCAAAAAGTACCACCGCCAACACTTGTTCCACTAATTCGTTCAAACTTGCCATCACCATCCACCTACACAAGTACAGGACTGACAATCATTTAAAAAGGTTCAGAGGAGACTTACTTATATTCTGAACTTGCCTATAATCAAAATACCTTAATCATACTAACACCAGAACCAATATTAACAAGAAGATAAGGATATAAATCATTCTGGTCAATCTGCACAAATTCCTTCTGACCATCTGCGTAAGTAAAAGCTTCTTGGTGAACTGCCTACTTACAGAACCAAAATGCAGGAAAAACTTTAGTAAGGAGAAAAGAAAATGAATCAATGCGCTAATAGAACAATAAAAAACTAAAGGCCGAAGACGGAGATGCAAATGGACAATCCACAACATTTTGTTTATAATGGTCATAGGACAAGAGGCTATATACAAGACTTCACTTTATAGTGCTAAATGAAGCGATTCCGCACTGCTCATATCATTATATGTATATGCCATAAGTATCGTACCTTCAGCAGAAAATTAGCACCAGCTACAAGACAGTCCATTTCATCTTCCTTCTCAAGAGTGACGCCAAGCTTTTCCTTGACGAGATCAGCAAACTTATAAGCCCCACCACCTGTGGCCTATTCACATATATTAACTAGTTAACAAATCTGAATTAACCAGAAACCCAAGTATTACATCATAAGCAAAAATGCTAAGCAATTCTTGAATATTTGAGTCAATTTTCTTTAGAATATATACGAACTTCAAGTAGCCTTTGTTAAAGACAAAAAAAAAAAAAAAAAAGTCTCGGAATGAGCATGTTGAGTGAATTTTGGATTTGAGGAAGAGGCAATGTTAACGAAAAGTGCAGTTCAGAAAGACCAATAATATCTCATCACTACAATTATAATCTCATGACAATTTTGCCAAGCGTCTATCTACCATATAAACTTCTTTGAGATCATGGTGTTGCAGAAGTCAATGATTAATTTATACCTTAATAAGGGTCTGGTCACTGGCAGGATCGTCATAATGCCGGAAACCTGGATTCATCTTTATTTGTAAGCAAATGACAAGAATATATGCCCCAAATATTCAAGAAAAAATTTGCATTTAGTGCTAAATTTAGTTCTAATGACCTATTTGGAATGTGTTCTTACACTACCAGTAATGTGAAAGTAGTTAGCGAGCCGTTCATAAGAAGAAAATTATCCATCACTCAAGCTCACACCACGCTCAGGTTTTATTTCTGACAGCCTAACAGCCCAAGGTTGAGCAACAAAGGCGAATCTATAATAGATGCTTGCATGACTAAGGCATTAACGAAGTCCCTAATTGCTCAGATAACCCGTTAATGTGCGATCATTTAAGGGAAATATATTACTACAATGCGATGAGATGTTGATATCACACATTTAAATGATGCAGTAGACAAAACAACCAAGGTTCCGCTCAAGCAGGTACCGATGATACAACCTTTAAAGGCTCGGATCTAGCTCCAATTCAGTAGCTCAAAGAAAACTAATCGATCACACCATAACAATAATAACACTGTCTATTGCACACTGAAATCCGGCAAATGCCTTGACATCAGCGATTTACATAAAGCTAAATTTTCAAATTGAATGTTAACAAAAACAAACACATAACGTATACATACCGCCGCCAAGATGAAGTTTCTTTGAATGAATAAACTCTAAGCAGTCATTAATTTTGCTGGTTTCGAATTTCGCAAAACGAAGCCTCCCTTCAATAATAACAGGATGCTTGTTTTTACCGTTATCATCAATGGAACTTCCGTTATTTCTCAAAAAATACACCACCTTTATTAAAGAACCTGTCCGATTCCACGTTTTGAAAAAAAAAATCGTCAATTAACAGAAAAATCAGATTCGTAACTAAAGAAAAAAAGGTCAAACCAAAAAAAAAAAAAAAAAAAACAAAAAACAAAATTGAAAGGTCACCGCCAATGTCCAGAGCCAGATGAGATATTTGACTTTGGGGTTCGTCTCCATCCAAATTTTCTTCAATTTCAGGCTTCTTTACATCCATTTAAGTAGTGAAATTTTGTGAATTTGAAATAGATGACTTGATTGATTATGCAAGAGCGGAAGCATGGACAAATAAAAAGTAAAAGGCGACAGCTCTTTCACCTAACCCGTCACTACATGCGCAGCGAATTAGGCTGGTCCTTATCTGAAAACTAGAATTATTTAGGCAAAGACTCAACGCGTTTATCGCGCGTCGCTTCTTCTGATTAATGGCAAAAATATTGCGTTTATTCTATTTCTTAGTTACGCACAGGCAGCATATATCAAGGATTCGAGTTATTCATTGTGTTATCAACCTTTCCAAAACAATTTTAAAAAATAACATAAGTGCAACGTGCCGGCAATATAACGGATTGTATATAACGGACCACCAGTTAAAAGTTTAAGTTTGTTCAATGTCATTAGTAAAGTCTATGCCCACTTATATTGGGGTATTCGCAAAGTCAATTTCTTAATTTTTCCTAAGTTTAGGAGGTGTGGAAACTCAAGTACTATGTGTATTTTCTTATTTCTTAAAGAACATGAGCAGACGTTATCGAGAGAAAACTAAATTATATGGCTAGAGGGGAGCCTCGAGAATGTGATGGCTTTTGTGTAAGCCCTGGGAATTGCGAGATGGCACTAGCGGAAAAGAGATAACACCTTGATGTCGAGGAATAGAGATGGACAATCATCAAACACACGTGGGAGTGTTATATAGTGTTGGGATATATGCCATAAAGCATCTTGTAATATGTAAACGGAATTTATTTTAATAAATGAATGATACAATTTTCATTTATCAAAATGTTGATTTTAAATTCGCATATTATAAATTGTCATGTATGCTCTTGGTTACTAATGTACTTTTAGACTTAGTGTATGAGTGTCATACATAAGAGGATTTAAGTCTGAAATTAGTAAACCAAAATAGAGCAAACAAAGATGGGCACTTTGTTTGTGATTTACCTACAGATACGGTCCATTCCATAATAGTATGACGACCTTGATCTGGGATCGTTTATGTGATGATATGGGAATGAAGGCATCTTATATGATGAGATAATATAAGACTAGACCAAGACGGAAATGAATTTTTTTCAATATTCATTGAACAAATAAATTCATATTTGTCACAGATGATTATATATGAATTGATCTGAATCATTAGTGTACAACGAGCTCCTGTATGAAAGGTTGTGTCATTTGATTTACAAAAGGAGATGTCGGTGTTGCAATCTCGATCAATAACTACGTATTTTGGGGACATTTTAATTAAATATGGAGTCCACGTCTTTTTTATGACAAGTAGAAGTTTATCTTTCTTAAGGGTTGATTCGATACTTGAACAAGTAGAGCGCTCGATTCTTTCTATTACGAATAGAAAAATAAAATTCATAATAATTATGAATAAATTGTTCATTAGAGAATTAATGGTACTTATGGTAAAAAATAATTAGAGGGGTATAACGGATATAATGACCCAGCTCTAATTATAAGATACTCGTAGAGAGTCAATCTATATGCAGTGATTATATCGGTAGATGCCGACGAGTTTCGGTATAAAATATATCTATAATAATGAGAGTTCAACTAAAGGTTTTTAGTGGAATAACCTGAAGTTAATAATTAAAGATATTTGATTAAAGAGTTTTAATTAATATCTCGACATTATTGAAGCTTGGAGCTGTAGGTCCATTTAGTCCCGTGATAGTTCGATAAATATAGAGAGCCATAAATTATTAATGTGATTAATAATTGATTCAATTCATAGTTGTGAAACTATATATTAATAGTTTAATATAAAGTTTTAATGCACTCGGTTATAAGATAATCAAATATTTAATTTAAAGAGTTTAGATTAA
>SKCR01008688.1:0-23824 GCA_019454045.1 Zanthoxylum bungeanum | reverse complement strand
TAGTGGGGTTGGGGGGGGGGGGGGGGTGCTTAGATATTTTTCAAGTTATAGAAGTGTGTAGAAAAGGGTAGAAAATTTGAGATTTCTCCTTTTAAGTCCGAAGTTACTATTCATCCAGATTTTAATTTGCATTTTCAACCCGGTTATGGTCCGAATTTGGAAAAATATTTAACTTGAAAGTTGTAGGTCTCGGTCTAATCTTTTCTACGATATAAATTTCATAAAAATTGGAGATCGTATGAAACAGTTATTCCCCAAATACTATAAGTAGTACAAAAGGGGCACATGGTACAGTCTCTTCGCGGGACTTCGAGAAATTTACCGATCCTTCTCAAAGTCTTCTCATGTTTGTATTTAATTCCCAACATGATTTATTTTACATTTCTTTCTCCCGTACGTAATAATATTGTCATAGGTAGTAGTAGTAGTAAAAACCACTGGTCGTTACAAAAAATATTTGATTTTTGAACATTTTTATTTTTGTTCTTTAACATGTGTTGATGTTAAAATTAATTTTGGGTGTTTTGAGAATGTTTTGAGAAGGTTGAAAGATTTTAGGGTAGAAAACCTTATTGCCTTCAGCTCTCTGTTTCCAAAGAGCTGAAGGTTGAAGAAAGAAAACAAATAGAAAACAAATTAAAAAAAATTCACGCATAGTGCGCGCGCGCACTGTAGCACGCGCGTCATGTGCTATCACGCAATCAATTTTATTTCCTCTCGTTTTGGAGTTTTCAAACTCCGATTCAGCCCCGATGTTTTCCTATACACTCGTAATGGAATATATTATTTCATTAAATTATTTAAAATTACACCCATGCTTGATATCCACGGGTTAAACCCATTTCCGTTGTGCGGGGTACCAATCTGACCTTAGGGGTTCCACATCTGCCCTAACACATGAATCCTAGTTACAATCACATGGATAAATACAAATTAGGGGCTAGGGGGATGGCGATACGTAATGCCCCTAGACTCCAGTTCATATCCAGATTCAGGACCAGAGGGACGGTGATATGTAATGCCCATAGTGTAGGGTTTTAAGGCGGAAATCCGGTAACGCAGCGGAACAATGAAAATCAAAATTTTCATATTTCAAAATTTTTTCTTGGATTAATTAAATAAACTTATTTATTTAATTACCCAATTATCAAATTATGAAATATTACACAAGAAATCAAATTTTTATGTAATTACCAAATTGCCCCAAAACTTTGCATTTTGTTCATTTTAGTCCGAAATTGTTCGAAATTTTTTTGGATGATTCTAAATCAAAACCAATATGAATTTAATATGTCCTCCATATCAAAATTCAATTTGCAATAAAATCCCAAAATATCAAGCCTTGGACGAAAGCCTCATTTGAGGACATAATGTGAATTTTGCACTTTACATGTTCAAAACACATCAAGATGATATCCAATCAACATAAGATTTTATATGTATCATATACACATCTAAATACACAAAATAAATGAAAAACCCCAAATTTGGAAGTGGTCTTAAACCCTAATTTTTCAATTTCATCAAATCGGACAAATTAGACCAAATTGGTTAAATCCAACACTTCAATCATGTTTCTTCCATTACAATCAAGCCTCGCCACAATGAAACAGCTATAGAACAAATCTAGGTCATTTAAGAGTGGGTCAATAACTCTAGATTAGCAACAAGTTTCTCAAACCATCAAAAGAAAGCTTACTAGCTCATTAGTAACATTCAACGACCATTTATACATGCTCAACCCAATCCAAAAATTCCATCCTCCAAAAATACAAAGAATAAAGAATAGAAACATGAGAACATCACAAGATGAAGCCCACAACAAGAGGAATATTTTTCTCTAATGGAAGGTTGGAAATACTTACTTAAATCCAAGCTTTTTCTTTGTTTTTCTTTTCTTTTCTCAAGCTTCTTTGTCTTTCCTTTTAATGGAGTTTTTGGTAAAGGTAATAAGTTAATGAAACCCTAAATGAAAAAAAAAACAATTTATATTCCCACCATCTAGCTTGGTCGAAATTTAGGTAAATAAAATATCAAGATATTTTATTTTTGTTTCATTTAATTACAACTTGTCCACTTGGTAAATTGATCATTACACCTTTAATGAATAATTCAAACAAGTCAACAATTGCAACTAAGTCATTTAATAAAATATCATAACCTTAAAATATCTATACTTTAATTAATTTAATCATTAATAATTAAATAAATAAATACAAATATATTAAATATATGTATTATATTTACATTAAATATTAAATACATATATATATATATATATATATTTATGATATTAGTCAAATATCTCAATTTGACAATCAATTAATGTGTATTTGAATTAATCTAACATTAAATGCAAATACACAAAAATTAAGGAAATGACTATCGGGTCCTACACATGTATTTTTTGTTTAACCTTTAAACGACTTTATAAATAATCAATATTATTTATAAATATTGCCATAGTGCTCTACGAGTATATTTTATTAGTGAGACTCTCTAGATTCATGCATATCCGTCATGAAATCCAATTTCGTGTCCATAATTTATCCACCCGTAAATTATCACGAACATGGATAAACTCGCTGAATCATATAGGTCGAGGTCATGACAAATGTATAATTCCTCCGTCACAGGTATTCGGATATATCCCAGAGATATAGATGTAAACGTCAAATATCTATAGGGATTATCCAGTCGACGTCTCTATTAGCAATCTCAAAAAGAACATTTATAACTAACTTCTAAATTGTACCACGGGCTCATGGTTTTTATCTGATTGCTAATCATATGGACTACATATGCTCTGATACACAGAACTGATGGATCTTATCTCGATACTCACAGGACACCCTGAGGAACACCCAACGAATAGTCGGAGGTCTGATCTAAATAGATCGGTGACGTGACTGCCATCTAAGTGTGGAAGATGTCTCATGCGCCCATATTGGTATCTCAAGTCGAAGAATCACAAGTGCTACTCAACCTGATAAGATTCTTATTGACGTTGGTGTACCATCCATTAAGAATCTTCGATGAGTCATTCAGTGTTTATCCGCTATAAACACCTACACGTCTATACTAGTCTCCAAGACTTATGGTTCATTGAGAAACCATTGGAATCATATATTCCAATATACGACATGTACCGGTCTCAACAAGTTTACTTTACTGACCAACTAGTGTAAACCTTGACCAGAAATAGTCTGAGAATGACAACGTCATGATACAACTCAATGTCAGTTGCGACGCTTTTGCAACAGAACCATGACTAGTCATTCCAAGGTCATTACGTCTTTACCATATAAAAAGATACATTATATTATAGAAACTGCATATATTAATAATAATAATAATGTTTTACAGTATTATTCATAAATAAATACAACCGGGAATTGGCGCTCTTAGCATCAACCCCAACACCTAGATCTCAGCCTTAGTGTCATGGGGGACAGCGATACGTAAAATCTCATGGTATTAGTTAGGTGTTTAGGGGGACAGTGATACGTAACGCCCGTAAACATCATATTTTACAGAGGATTTCAGACAAGTGTTTAGGAGACGATGATACATAACACACCTAATCACTAAGTTATTACAATGCCTTTTAAAGTTTTCATATAAATGAATTTTTAGAAGGTTTTATGTGATTTCTAACTATAGAGATTCAAAAGTTTACACAAGAGTTTTACAGTTTTATAGAGTACATGAGATTTGATTTCACTACTTATAGAATCTATTGATTTGGAATTGATTTTATCAGTTGTATAGATATCTTCATGATAATCCTTTTGCATAACTGTTTACTTTTATAAAGCAATTGATTTCCAACAGATTATCAAATTGGAATTTCATGTATAGGATTTTGACACTACTTGATCTTGTATACCATCACAGATTTTGAATTTTATTTTACTCCCATATGGTTTTGATATTTTTCAACATATGGGATTTCTCGTTTTACAAATCTACACAGTTTTCAGAGTTCATATTAAGTCTTACAATTTTCATATATAGAAATTCTAGTTTTTGCATATAGCTTGCCCCACAGGGTCAGGTGTAGTTGTTACTATATCCTAATGTTGTTCAAGAATCTAGACCTTGCATAGTTGGTTTCCCTATCTGGTGGAGATATTTTCTTTGATATGGAAGTTCAGTTATATCTAGTTCTGATTTGATGAGTAATATCATAGTATGTTATATGTACCTTGAATTGTATGTTGAGATGCACCGTCTATTTGTGATATTAATGTAAGGGTTGAGTGTTGGGTGTTTACCATATTTAGAATGTAGTTTGTGAGGATTCCATTGGATGGAATCAAGCGTCGGTATTTTATATTGTATAAAGGTCCGAGGTTTCAACTCAGTGTTTCCGTAAAATATTTACAGCTCATAGTTTGCTAATGCTTATGTTTTAGCTCACATTATCCATATGAAATAACTAGCCATAGCTTAAGTTGACTAAACCATCACATGTTTTGGATGGCCTTAACCATGGGTTTGGGTGGTTTGGTAGGTAATAAGTTAATGAGATGCTAGATTTTCGTAGATACGTAGTATAGTGTGGGACCGAGAAGTTAAGTTTACTACAATATTGCATTCAGTAGAGTGAATAAATTATCATGGTATAATATACGTAAATAGCCATCAGATAGAGATGAGATTTATAAATTTGTGTATATTTATATTTATGATTACTATTTATGTTGTTATAGTTATTTGATATATTTACATAAGACGTGAGTTACTTACTGAGCTTTATAGCTCACGCCTCATCAGTTTGCTAGTTTTGCATGTTCACATTGGACTTAAAGAGCTAGTAGATTACTAGAGACGTCTTGAAGACATCGGATCCCCCCGATGCAACCAAGTTGGTCTTGAGTCGTTTAGTGATTTTAGGATGTGTAATGGGCTCCCACATCCCTAGTTTTATTTCTTTGTAACTTATGTATAATTTTAAAATGTGTTGAGCATGTAGTTGTTTATAGTTATCTATCTTTGTCAGGCCAGAGTCTTATTTGCATATAAGTTGAGATTTGTCAGGTCGGAGGCCTATTTATATATAATTTGAGATTTGTTAGGCCAGAGGCCTATTTGTATATGAGTAGAATTTGGTTGCTTTTAAATTTAATTACAGGTCACATTGAGGTGTTGGACTTTGATCCAGGTTGCATATTTTTAGCAGAGGTTATGCCGAAATTTTAGTAGCATCAGAGGCTTATGGAGGTGGGTTTTCCCGTCTCTTACCGGTAACATCCTGACATCAGATGGGATGTTATAGCCACCTTTTATGAAAATCCTATTGGGAATAGAATGTTTAATTATAATCCAAAAGTGCCAAAATACGAGTTCAATACCTACACTGGCTTTCATCCAGAAAGGTACACCTTGTTTTGGTCCATTTAGATATTCTTAAATATTTATAAGCCCATCACAAATAACCATGATTACTAAGGGTCCAGTTCGTCATTTTTAAACAATGACACAATTCTCATATTAGGTTTAGTCATTTATAAATAGGCAACCCTTATCTTTCAACGATGAAATAGAACTAAGGTAGTCAAGGTTTACCTTTTAGCATCGGAGAGTACGAGTTTGTGTACCCACATTAGTGCATAAGCTAAGCCAAATTTAGGGAAGATATTGGACTTACCACGTGTGCGGAAGAGATAAGGTTGGAAGGATATATACTGATGACTGAGCATTTCATGCATTACATGCATACATGCATCATAATAACCCTTTATAAAGCTATCATAGCGACACGTTGGGTTAAAAAAGAATGCAGACTAGTCAAGATGAAGTTAGCAGACTCAGAAATGGCCAGTAGTGAGAGTTCTCACGTAGATCAGTTGGAAACAACCATGAAAAAATGGCAGAACAGATGCAGAACTTGGCCAATGTTGTTGCCAACGTGACATCAATCAAGACAATAGAGGCTGGAACTAGTGAGAGAATGCGTGAGGAACTTGAGAATATGATAACTGAAGAAATCCCTACTTTGGATGACGACGAAGATATGACTGAATATGCTATGAGCAATATGGCCAAGTCCCAAATTGAGGCCGAACTCCAAAAAATTGAATGAGCAATTGAGTCGGTGGCCCAAAATATGAAGGGCAAACATGAAAATCTTTTAGATTACATGCTATGACATTTAAGGAGCAGCTGCCTTATTAGTTTAGAAGGGGACCCGAAAGTATATCTCCGTCAATACGTGTCATTAATGAGTTCTACCAATTTGTCCCAATGCCAAGTTCAAAAGATTTTTGGGATGTTGTATGAAGAAGCGCCAATGGTATGGTACCACAGCCTAGAGAAGAAAGCGAAGGATGACTAGAGGGCATTGACAGAAGCATTCTTGAACCAATATATCATGGACATGAAGATTGACTTGTCATTCTGTAACTTAGAAAACACCATGTAAAAGAAAATGAAGAGGTTTAAATAGTGTTAGAGAAGCCAGCTTTGGAATATACAGACACGACTATTGGAGAATGAACATATCAAGATGATCATCAAAGACACCAAGCCCTCTATATACAGTAAGATAAGGAGGGTGACCTCCATGATCTCTGATTTTTGGCAGTTGAGAGAGACTATCATAGATATAAAAGAATATGAGGCTAAGAACTCAACTAGAACATAAAGACTATTGGAGGGCCTTCTGGAACCAAGGCCAGCCCTGCTGAAATTGCTGCCATCAGAAACAGAAGATTTTCCAACCTTGGAAGACCTCTGTCGAGGGTATTTGAGAAACAAAAGAGGTAGGGCCTGTTAAAACCCTTGGATCCAAACCATTGCCGAACCCAATACCCCGCCATTTTAACCAGGACCAATACTGTCACTTCCACCAATAGAAAATCCATAACACTGACAACTATACCCACCTTAACATGAAATCTAAGCCTCATACACTGCCATAAAATCCCTGACCATAAGATAAGCCAATCCAATACCAACAGAAGCCCTCTACTTAACTACCATATCATTCCACCACCAAAGTACGTGATAAACTCAAACCTACCTGAAAAATATATCCTACAAACCTTTAACCAGCAGATCTATGTTATGGGAATATGGGATAGCAGTGATTGCGAGGCTGGATAATGTAATAAATTTTGGGAAGATTTCTCCAGTAGTGAGAAATAAGAGGTCAATGGAATAACCAGAAGTGGATGGTTTTGTAGTGACACCACTAAACGGAAGGAATGAGAGAGAGACAAAGAAAGAAAATAAAATAAGGGGAAAAAATGGGAGATTATCGTGCTCCAGCAGCTGAGGAATACTCAGGCATAGATTAGTATATGCGAGTTGTTGTGTTCCTCCCAGAAGCATATAAAGGATATGGTTGAAGCCCTAGGAAAAATAATGGTGTCAGTAGATGCGGATCCAATAGAAATCATAGGGACTGTCCATAAAGAAAGAAAATAAGTCATCAAATTTTCTGATGAAGAGCTCCTGATGGAGGGACATAATCATAATCGGCCTCTATCTATCAAGGTCGATGTTAGAGGCAAAAGAACCTCTTGTGTTATAGTCGATGACGGGACCTCTATCATTGTTTGCCTATTGAAAATACTATAGAGGCTAGGTATTCGACCAGAGGAATTGGTCCATTACGACATGACAATCAAGGCTTATGACGACATCAAAAGAGGTGTAGATGGTACTTTTACTGTTATGGTCAAAGTGGGCCCAATGAAAGATGGAGTTGAATTTATAATGTTGAACATCCCAGCCATTTTCGCTCTACTATTGGGAAGGCCATGGTTTCACAAGCTCAGAAGGGTACCATCAATATTGCACCAAGTCATAAAATTCATGTACGAATGGGAAATCATCACCATTGGGCGGAAGCGAGCAATGTCATAGCCACCATGAAAGTCCAGCCCTTTATAAGGTTATAGATAGCAGAAAACTTCAAAGAATGGGTAGATCCTAAGATGGCTAGGATCATGGAGAAGTTGAACTATAAGTCCAACAATGGACTGAGGGCACGGGGCCAAAGTGTAAGCACGCTGCAAAATTTCAAGGGAAAAACCACTAAGAAAGGGTCGAGGTAACATTCTGGTGAAGAAGAGGAGAAGTCCAAGAAGAAATGGATTAAAATGAAAAATTAATTTGTGAATGCCAAGTATTAGAGAGCTTTGGAGCAGTGTGAAGTCAACAGCATCACTATGTCAGGCTTCAAAATCTTTACTAATGTGATGGATTGGGATGTAAACCCATTGATGAAGGAAGAAAATAGTACAGAACCATGACCGAAATAGGGATGTGAGGAAGGGATTCTCTAGCTGGAAGGGCTAATATTGGAGGATTCAGAGGTAACTAAAGAAGAAGACTATGAAATGTCTATGTACCTGAATTATTTGATTGTAACTGTGCATTAATGAATAAGAAAAATGATTTTGCTTTCTTGTTTGACTATTTTTCTTTTAACACATATCATAACATGCATGACATGAGCATATTTGACATTAATTCGACAAAAACAGAAGCACTTAATCTTGTTACATATGAAAACCCTAAGAATATATTAATTATAAGTGAGGCTACCTCTTAGGAGAGGAAAGAATTAGAGAGATTGTTAAGAAAATTTGCAAAGATATTTGCATGGTCTTATGAAGACATGGCCGAAGTGGACAGAAGTATAGTGTAACACGTGATATCGACATACACAAACATGAGACCCGTAAAGCAGAAGCTTCATAGAATAAGACCAAAATGGGCAGATAAGAAGTGAAGAAAATAGGTAAAAGTATGGTTCCTAGAAGTTGTTAAATACCCAGAATGGTTGGCCAATATCATTTCGGTTCTGAAGAATGATGGAAGGGTAAAGATGTGCATGGATTATAGAGACCTCAACAAGGCCTCCTGAAAAATGACTTTCCTCTGATGTTCATAGATATTTCATTAGACAGTGTAACATTGTCAACCATGGCCCATGTATTCTTTTGCAGATGGGTTTTCTGGGTACAATCAAATATTCATGTCCGAAGAAGACAAGCACAAGACAACCTTCATCATAGAATGATGGACGTATTGCTATAAGGTGATGCCCTTCGGACTAAAAATGATTGTACTACCTATTAGCAGATGGCTACCATCCTATTTCATGATTTGATGCACAATAAGATTAAAGTTTATGTTGATGACAAGATGGTCGAGTAAAAAACTAGGGAATAACACTTTGCTACATTGGAGAAATTTATTCAAAAGGTGGATAAGTATAATATTAGGATCAATCCTAAGAAATATGTATTTGAGTTCACATCTGGAAACTTACTGAGGCATACAGTAGGCATGAGAATAATATAAGTACATCTAGGGAAGATTAAGACAATAAGAGAGATGTCTGCACCCAAAATAGAGAATGATGTGAAAGCTTTTAGGGAATATACAATACACTATCAAGTTCATAGCTAAATTGATGTAGATATGTGAATCGATCTTCAAGTTTCCCAGAAAAGATCAGCCAGAGAAGTGGAACAAACAATGTCAAAAAGCATTTGAGAAAATTAAACAATTGTTGACTAAATCACCAATATTGAAGCCTTTGAGGCCTAGTAGACCTCTAGTCTTATACTTGGTTTTGGAATCTGAAGATCTGGGGGTGATCTTAGTGCAAGAAGACGACGTTGGGGGTGGAACACGTAGCTTACTATCTCAGCAAGAAGATGTTTTCGTTTGAAAAATATTACCAATAGTGGAAAAGATATGTTTGGCAGTAGTATGGGCCTCCAGAAAACTGTGGCACTACTTCCAATTCTATAAAATACAAGTGGTAACAAAAGAAAATCCACTAAAGTACTTGCAGTCGGCGCCCTCCCTAGTCAAAAATTTGGTGAGATAGTTGGCTTTGTTGACTGAGTTCGACATCAAATACATCACCAAGAAGGCAATCAAGGGGAGAGCCGTGGTAGAATTCTTGGCGCAGCAACCAATCAAAGGGGAACGATCTAAGTTTGAGCTCCCAGATGAAGAGGTCAATGCAATAGTGGTCGAAAGGTGGAAGATGTATTTCAATGGAGCCGTGAACTGTAAGGGTGTAAAGATTGGGATCATTATGGTAACCCCGGGAGTAGAGACTTTACCTATGGCCAATAGGTTAACTTTCTCGGTCACCAACAACATAGCTGAGTACGAAATATGCATTTTTAGACTAGAGTAACTAATATCCTTGGGGCGAAGGATGAAGAAGTCTATGGTGAATCGATGTTGGTAATCTGGTAGATACATGAGGATTGAGAGTTAAAAAGAAGATAAATTGAAGCCATATTTATTTCATCTCAGAGCTTTGATACAGAACATCCCAAATTGTATGTTCCGACACATGCCTAGAGAAGACAACCAAATGGAAAACACACTGGCTACATTGGATTTGACTTGGGAGAACTCGGAAAAGCTAACTATGAAACCTCTGGTATTGAATACAGCTAGTAAGCTTAGCTATGAAGTAGGGAAGATTATGGGCATTGAAGTCAATGAATGGAAGACCTCGGTATCACGACATCCAGAATTTCTTGGATCATAAAGAATTTTTGAATAGAGCTTATAAAAGTTCATGTCTTCCACGTTCTTAGCTTATGAATAGTTCCTCATATCATACATTCAGTAGCTCAGCTAAGCATTTAGGATTTTAGTTTAATCATGTTTTTTCTTGTTTTCCAAGTCATATCAGTCATTTCAGTTCATGTCAGCTCACATTATAGAATTTTAGTTTAGGTTTATAGGTTAGTCATGTCTGCCTCAAATCGGTTAGGAAACATGCATGTCATTTTTCAAAGCACGCTTTCAGATTTCATGATTTTGATGTATTTTTTCAGTAATGGTTTTCAAGAACTCAGATAAAGTTTTATAAATGATTTTTATGTAATCGAGATGATGTTGTTTGAAAATGATTTTTTATAAGTACACATAAGGTTTTCCAACCATCAGTCTAGTATCCCGATTTCGCTCAAATAGCATATGAGGCACTTATCACCTCCTTAGGCCCATCAGTTTAGTATTTCAGCTCAGTTCCTCTATCTACGTGGTGCCAAGTCCCGTTAAGTAGGTTTCAGCACCCATAGGCCACTATGATGGTGTATATTTTCAGCCCACGTGTTTGATTTTATGAAATACAGTTTTTAGACACGTTCATTAATTTTAGGATTTTGATTATGATTATATTTTCATGAAAATGTTATGTGCTTTCAGATCATGAACATGTATTACAGATTTTTCGCTAAAATTTGTCACTTGATATCATGAAGAAGATACTTAAATCTTGCACACAGGTTGACATATCCTCTCTGGATATGTCATATGATATCATGAGCATCGGTTCATATCCAACAAACAAGGGAAGGTTAGGTCTAGAAAGATCAGTGACGAGACTGTTGTCAAAATATAGAGGATCACTCATACATCTACAGTTGCATCTTAACTCAAAATATTTGATATGCAACTAGACTCGAGAAGATTCCTATTGATGGTGTGCCACCTATTAGGAATTCTTTCAGTGAGTCATTTAGTATTTATCAAATAAATATCTACATGTCTATACAAGTCTCCCAAGACTCATGGTTTATTGGGATAGACCATCAAACCAAGTCTTAGTTTACAACATGTATTGGTCTCAATGGATTTTACTAACCGGCTCCGTGTAAGTAAATCTTGACCAAGAACTTTATTTGAGAATTTATCTCTAATAGTGATACCTCTCAATGTCAATTACGAATCTCGTTGTAACGGTGCACTACTATATATATTCTCTGGTCTTTGTCTAATATATACATCACTAAATCTCATTTAATTTCAATCTAATCTAAATTAGATCGAATATGTATATAAAAGACAAGAGGTGATACATTAAAAAAATGTTATGGAAAAAAGTGATAGTCTGTATTCATGAATCTGATATAAATACGATACAGATTGGCGTTCAGAGCACTAAACCCGACAACAAGTTTATAGAATAAGTTCTAAATTAGTATAGACTATGATATATTTTAGATTAATCTAAATCATTGAGAACTGTTGTTCCGATTCTTTTGGAGAATTAAGATGGTTAGTGACTTAGTTTCCAAGTTACAAAAGATAAGCTAGATGAATATATGATTATGAGATATAATCATGTAAGAATAATAGTTTCCTGTGTAGTAAGGACTGGCATGAATTGGTTTATGTTTCAAAATTCTTAACTGGCATTAAGAAAATCTCATTAGGTATTTGTTTATCCGACAATGATGTTTCTCAGCTTTAGTAACCTTCAGAGGTTATGTGTCGGACACAGTTTGTTTATCATTCATTTATAACTATTGTAAAGTTTTGACTGGCAAATTAAAAAACTGAAGAAATAAGATAAACATAGTTATGTATAGAGTATATCAATTCTTCTATTTCGACAACTATGAGAATTGGATACTAGATCTCCCGTTTGGTTGTTAAAATATTGTTGAATGACTATTTTGATATAAGTTATTATTAGCTTACTACAATCAAGTTTTGAACTTGATTGAGCTTTTGGTATGAATTGTTCATAATAGGCATAAATGGTTTGCCCAGAGGAAGCGAAGTGAGATGACTAAAGGTTTGACCTTTATAGTTAGACTATATTTGAAATTTGAAACCTTACTCAAATATCTATTATAGATTTTGAGAAAAAATTTCTCAAGTCTTACTAATATAACAATCAAGATTTTTTGGTTATTACTTTAATACTAGATTGTGTATTTTAGCTAAAGAATGCAAAATGTGATTTTCTAAATGGATTTCTTCGTTGAAGAGATCTGTTGGATAATAACCTTGGATTTTGTGTTCTGTTGAGATCATATTTTGGTATCTCAGCTTATGGAGTCTATTTGTAGACTCAGATGAGCTTTCTGAAAATTTTGTCTCTATTTTGATTAGGTAATCAAACTGTTTGATTATATCAAAATGTAGAGAATAAATAAGTGTTAGTAGAGTTAGTGGGAGCGTATAAAATTCTCATTAGTGTTGTATCCTAATAATATTTTCATTATTAAGGTAATAACGAGATTTTCCGCGTTCCGCTGCATTACCCGGTAATACCCCTATAAAACCCCAACACCAAACAAGTCTCACCACTTTGAAATAACACAAGAACAATTCTAGGTTATCAATGAGTGGCCTAAAAACTCTAGAATGACAACTTGATTATCAAATAATCAAAAAAGAGCTTAATAACCAATTATAAGATCACTTTAATTCATATACATGCAAACATCCTTCCTACAATTTTCCAACCATTTTATTACATGCTTAAAGAGTAGAGAAAATTCTAAGCAACACATGTTGAAGCCTAGAAACATAGAAAAAAAATTTCTAGTTGAAAGTTGGAAAATACTTACAAAAATCAAACTTTTGCTTAATGTTTTCTTTGTTCTTCAACTTTTCTCTCAAACTTTTTCTTTGTAATATTTTGTTGGCTTAACCTAATGAATGAAAAATGAAACAAAATAATTTATACTCCCAAATTAGCCCTTGGGCACATTTTAGGAAGCCAAAAATAATATCTATATATTTTTTTGTTTCATTTAATTAAAGTTAATTTACTTGTTATATTTGATCATTACAACATTTAATGATTTACAACAAGTCAAACTAATCAAACTAATCAAATAAAGCCATTTTCAAAAGCAATCATAACTTAAGATATTTATATTTTAATTACTTTAATTATTTAACAATTTAATAATTAAATAATTAGTTAAATACAAATATTTTAAATATATGTACTATATATACTTTAAATATTCAAATACATATATATTAATGATATATGTCAAATATCATAATTTGACATTTAATTAATGTGTATTTAATAAAATCATTGATTAACTACAAATACACATTAATTAGGAAATAACCATTAGGTCCATTTGCGTGTATCTTTCGTTTAACCGTTAAATGATTTATAAATAATCAATATTATTCATAAAAGTTTCCCTAGTGCTCTACGAGTATATTTCATTTGTGAGACTCCATAGGTTCAGGCATATCCGTCACGAAATCCAATTTCGTGTCAATAATTTACCTACCCATAAATTATGACGAACACAGATAAACTCTCTGAACCATACAAGTTGAGGTCATTGCATACGTATAATCTCTCCGTCACATTTATCCGGATTATTTCAAAGATATAGATATAAACGTCAAATCTCTATAGATATAATCACGTCGATGTTTCTATTAGAAAACTCTTAAAAACACTTAGAACTAATTTCTACAGTGTACCACAGGCCCATGGATTTAACAGATAGCTAATTCCATATTAAATACCTATGCTCTGTACACAGAACTGACAGATAATTTCTTGACTCACGTAAGATATCCTGAGCATCATTCCACACCCGACGAACATGCGGAGATTAGATCTAAATAGATCGGTGACGTGACTGCCATCTAAGTGTGGAGGATAACTCATATATCCACAATGGTATCTCAAGTCAAAGAATCACTATGCTCACTTAACCCAAGAAGATTCTTATTGATGTTGGTGTACCATCCATTAAGAATCTTCGGTGAGTCGTTTAGGGTTTATCACCTACACGTCTATACGAGTCTCCAAGACTCATGGTTCATTGAGAAACCATTGGAATCCAAGATTCCAATATAGGATATGTACCCGTCTCAACGGGTTTACTTTATTGACCAAGTAATGTAAACCTTGACCAGTAACTGTCTAAGAATGACAATGTCATGATACAACTAAATGTCAGTTGCGACACTTTTGTAACAGTATCATAACTAATCATTCTAAGGTCTGTTACGTCTTTACCATATATAAAATGATGTTATATAATAGAAACTGTTGAATTTATTCATAATAAAATGTTACATAAGTATTTACAGGGAAATATATAAGAAAATTGGCACTATGAGCACTAACCCTAACAAATTCTCCCACTTGTTGTAGTGCCAATATCGATTGTATCTAATACCCATCGATTCCACACTTTTGCTATGTATCTTCACTCGGTACCTTGCACACGATAATGTCCCCTCGCAACACAATCTTTTGAATGATGTTGTACTTTCGTTCCACATGCTTCGACTTCTGATGCACCATTGGTTCCTTTGCTTGCGTAATGGCTCTAGTATTATCACAGTATAACGGAATCGAATTCTCAATACTTGGGACTAATCTCAATTCTGTGATAAAGTTCCTAACCCATACTGTTTCCTTTGCAGCTTCAGAAGCTGTAATATATTCCGCCTCTGTGGTGGAATCAACTGTTGACCCCTGTTTAGAACTCTTCCAACAAAATGCATCTCCGTTAAGGGTAAACATGAATCCTGATGTAGACTTTCTATCATCAGAATCTGATTGGAAATCAAAATCCGTATACCCATTAACTTACAGTTCGTTTCCTCCATATATAATAAACTTATCCTTAGTACTTTTAAGATATTTGAGGATATGTTTAATGGCCATCCAATGGTCATTTCCTGGATTAGATTGATACATGCTGGTCACACTAACTGCGAAGCTGATATCAGGCCTAGGACATAACATGACATATATGATGCTGCCCAAAAACGAAGCATAAGGCTTATTAGACATTCTAATCTTCTCATCTTCTGTTTGTGGACACATCTTCTTAGAAAGATGTAAACCATGTTTGAACGGTATGTTTATTGTCTTACAATTACCAAAATTATACCGCTCTAAGATCTAATCTATGTACGTTGATTGGTATAACCCAATAAGCTTACTTTCTATATCTATATAGAGTTTTATGCCTAAGACATAAGAAGCTCTACCTAGGTTTTTCATGGAAAAATTCTTACGGAGTTAAGGTTTGACGCCTTGCATCATCCTGATCATCCCGATATCATTCCCAATGATCAGGATGTCGTCAACATAGAGAATTAAAAACACCATCATACTCCTACTGGCCTTCTTATACACACGGGATTCTTCCGAATTCTTGAGAAAACCAAACAATTTGATTATCTCATCGAATCGAAGATTCCAACTTCGTGAAGCCTGTTTAAGTCCATAAATGGACTTTTTCAGCTTGCAAACCATGCCTGAGTTCTCGCTGGATGCAAAACCCTCTGGTTGTTCCATATAAATTTCTTCATCAAGAAATCCATTTAGAAAAGTCGTTTTGATATCCATTTGCCAAATCTCGTAATCAAGGTAAGAAAAAATAGACAACAAAATCCTTATAAACATTAGCATCGCAACTGGCGAAAAAGTTTCATCATAGTCGACACCAGATCGCTGCGAGTAACATTTAGCTATCTGTCGAGCCTTAAAGGTTTCAACCTTTCCATCGCGCTCGCGCTTCCTTTTGTAAATCCATTTACAATCGATAGGAATAATTCCTTCAGGAAATGGAACCAAGTTCCAAACTTGATTCTCATGTATTGAGTTTAACTCGGATTTCATGGCGCCTTGCCATTTCACGGAGTCAAAGTCCAACTTTTTTTTCTCTATAGGTAAAAGGGTCAGTCACTTCTACTAAGAGAACATCAAGACTCTTTTCTTATATCAAATAGAAGCGTTTAGGAGGTCTAGATACCCTTTGTGACCTATAGAGTGTGTGTTTTGAAGGTTCTTCATCTTCTTGAATTTCAGGTTCCTCTGTTGGTTCATTGGTATCAGATTGTACTTCATCAACTTCAACCTGTCTATAATCACCACCTTCAGAAAAAAATTCTATATCTAGAAATTTTACAAAGTGAGCTATAAACACATTTCGATGCTCGTATCATAGAATAAATATCCTTTCGTATTTGAAGGATATCCAACAAACCTAAACTTTTGCCCTCGAGGCAAGAGCTTATTTTGCTGAGCCATTCTGACGTATGGAGGACTGCCCCAAATCTTAACACAACTAAGATTTGGTTTCCTACCGATCCATATCTCATACGGAGTCATAGGAACAATTTTAGAAGGAATATTATTCAGGACATGGGCGGCAGTTAAAAGAGCATAACCCCATAATTAATAGGGCAAATCTATATAACTCAATATTGATCGAACCATATATAATAATGTCTGATTTCTCCTCTATGACACTCCATTGTGCTTTGGAGTACCCGGAGGAGTTTATTGAGCGAGAATCTCATTCTCATTTAATTAATCAGTGAAATCTCCACTCATTCACAGCCTCGATCCGATGGAAACCTTTTAATATATTGACCAGTCTATTTTTCTACTTCATTTCAGAATTCTTTGAACTTTTCAAAGGTTTCCGATTTGTGTTTCATCAGATAAACATAACCGTACCGTGACACATTATCGGTAAATGTGATGAAGTATGAAAAACCACTGTATGCAATCTGACTCATATGACCACATACTTCAGAATGTACGAGTTCCAATAGGTCAGTGGCACGATGTCCAACACTCGAAAATGGGGCTTTGGTCATTTTACCCCGAATGCAAGATTCACAAGTCTGATAAGGTTCAATGGTGAGATCATATATCAAACCATTCCTAACCAACTGGGTTAGGCGTTTCACGCCTATATGACCTAACCTCATGTGCCACAGTTCAATATTATTTATATCAGATTGTTTACGTTTATTAATTCCAATATTAAAGATATCTTGTGAGGTACGCAATATGTAATGACCATGCTCATTTGGATAACAAAGGATCTGAATATTATTTCTACCATATAAATACAAAGAATGATTCTTAATATTTACATTATATCATTCAGTATCTAATACAAAAAGTGACATAATATTCGCCACACATCCTGACATAAAATAGAAGTCATTCAACAAAAGTCTCCCACTAGGTAAGGGAATCTCGAATAAGCCCACTATAACCGCATCCAGAGAGTCGGCACTCCCGAATTACAATTGCATCTCCCTAGATGTCAGCCATCTACTTTCCGTCAGCACCTGCAACGAGTTGCAAATGTGAATAGGACAAGCAGAATCTAAAATCTAATTAGATGCCATAACTTCACAAGCAAATGAGATATCAATAATAGGAAAAATAAATGTACCTAATGTCGATGCTATTTCCATCCTTATCTGTACGAGGTAGTCTGGACAGTTTCTTTTCCAGTGCCCGACTTTCTGGCAATGGTGGCATTTATCTTTAGAAGCTCTATTGGGCTTCCTATCTTAGCCTGCAGAGGAATTTTGAAACCTTTATTCTTTTTTCCCTTTGTCTTCTTCCCCTTCGACATGGATTGGGAATAAGTGGAAAGTGAAGTGGGTTTCGAAAGGCGAGTCGGAACTCCCTTCTTTAAATCTTCCTCCACTGTGAGAAGCATCATATTCAACTCATGGTAAGAGTAGAGAATCCCATTCATGTTGAAGTACATGACAAACTGGCGATACGACGCCGAAAGCTAACCAGTATGACACTTCATCCTAGAGTATCATTGAGAGGGAAATGACTGAGCCTCAATTACTCGATCAAATCTATCAAATGAAGCACATGTGTGCTCACCGCCTACCCCTCATCAAGTTTAGAATGGAACAGTTTCATGCAATTCTATGAACCATGACTTATTTCTGGTTCATGAACGATTCACGAAGTTGTGTCATCATGCTATATGCATTGTGCATCTCAAAGTATTGCCTCATCAGTTCAGAAGAAAGAGAACTGAGAATGAATTATTTAACCCTTAAATCATCATCTTTCCTTTTATGAAAAGTCTCAATCTCTTCAGGCGATGCATCCTCTGATATAGCAAGTTGTAATGGACCTTCCAAAAAGTATACTAGCTTTTCGGATCCGAGGACAATCCTCAAATCCATATCTCTGTCCGTAAAGTTCTTAGAGCCCTGAAGCTTATTCGTATCAAGCATACGAGTAAAAGGATTGGTTGAAGGTGCCGCCATCGCAAATCTATCAAATAGACATCAAATCAACGGTTAGCAGACAAAACAGTTTCAAATTATATCAAAAGCATTAAATAGATCATGGATTTTTAATCTAAAAAAAAGCTTTTCCCACTATTTCATGCAAAACTGTAATCACCAGACAGAATACAAAACATGCGATAATCAAATCATAACATAATAGTGAAAGGTGGACCCTATGAATATATTTCATCTCACAGCTTTGGCACGTTCTCGCCTACGTATATTCATTAGGTAGACAGCTCATTATCAATCACTCACTAGTGACTCCTGGGATTTTGGTCCTAGTCGTTTCTCATTGTGACAGCTTTGGCACGTTCACAAGGAGGCGTACCAAGGTAAAACTTGTCAATGATAAATTCAAGATACTGACGTAATCCTTACAGCTTTGGCACGTTCAGGATTCCGCTGTTGCTTGAATTTCACCTAATATCAAAATATATCTGATACAGATAAATACCTACCGGCTATATCCTCATAGTTTTGGCATATTCTCGGATATAGTCATAAATTATTTATCCATAAGCGGTATTGACAAGACGGACTAAGTAATATGCATCAAATACATATTAAATATAAAACCTTATTTTTAAATAGGAATTTTCCGCAAAAGATGCTTTATTTTATTTAATCAAAGTAAATAAACACATACATGCATAAAGTAACGATTAAATTAAATATTGAATTTAAAGGCATAATCATATGAGTGTTCAGAATCAGACTCTCTCTGATACCATTTTGTTGGGGTTTTATAGGTGATGAGTGGTAAATGTATCACTATTTCCCCCTCATTTGACCTAATATTTTGTATAGTTTCTTTAGTTTTGTGAATATTTTGATGTGTTTTGTGTTATTTTGTAGATAAATAAAGTTTCAGGACATTCTGGAGGTGATTTTAGGCCAAAGCAGTGAAAAAGGACAAAAAGGCCAAAATGGTCATTTGGCATGTCGCGACGCCTAACGTGTGCCGCTCCATGATAACATGCACTGGGGACACGTGCCAGAATATGAGAAGTTTGACTTGCTAACGTGTGTCGTGCCACGTGTCAACATCACAGCCAATCTGTTAACGTGCGTCGTGCCACGTGTCATCATCCAATGGTGCCGACAATCGCCATCGCCAAGTGTCGCCACGTGGTCCTCCACGTGTCAGCCACGTCATCGTCCACATCAGCAGTAGACCGAGTCAACTCGCCACATCATCATCAGCCAATCACAGCGTACCACGTGTCGCAATCCTACGGTGCCGACAATCACTATCGCCACGTGTCGCCACGTCATCGGCACGTCAGCATAATTATTGAGTTAATCATCCACATCGCCATGTCAGCGGATAAGAATCTCGGCGGACCAATCAGCGCTTGACACGTAAACGCGTCGCGACGCAAAGAACAACCTTTCACGTCGCGACGCGGGGACCTTATTGACGCCTATAAATTCAACTCATCTTTCTGATTTCAGATGTACCTTCCTCCCTGAATCCTCTGATGTAAATAAGGAGTTTTATATCTAGTTTCTTTTAATTTCAGTTTTTATAATTAATTTTAATTACGTTATGTAATAATAATTTACTTTCTTACTTTTTCAGTTTTTACTATTCAGCTATGAGGAGGTAACTTCCCCATGCTAGGGTGAAAGGTAAATCTTTTATTATTATTATTTAGATTAATCTCCCTTAATTATAATATATTCACTAATTAAAATTTGACTTAATGAGGATATCGCTATATTGGTCGGTTGGTAATTCATTATAAACTGGTTTTAACCTGACTAAGCTTGGATACCGCCTGGTTGGTCAGTTGGTAATTTACAGCCTATATGGCTGGTTTATGGACAATTATTGATACCGCCTTTATGGCAGGTCAGACTTAATTTGACTTAATCAGGTTACCGCCTATATGGCTGGTTGGAAAAATCATCACAAGTTAATATATTATATTAAGGGAGATATCTAAATTAGTAGTGATAAAAGTGGATCATTTTACTCTAGCATTTTCTTTTATTGTAATTTTCTTTATTTACTTTCCAGCATTTTACTTTTCATTATTTTACTTTATGTCTTTTACTTTTAAGTTTTTACTAGCCCTAGTTATGTGTCGTAACTAAGTTAGTTATCTGGGGTTGTGATGAATTCTAATATCACCGGTTTATAAGGGGTTATTTTATAGTTTGGGTAATTTAAAGGTTTACTTATTAAGTCTTAAGCTTAATGCGTCTTGTTAACTGGCCACTAATAAGATTGATCTGGTAAATCTAAAATAAACTTGACAAATGAATTTTAGGTTTCAGCCTTAAACTTAATAGCCAACGATCTTCCTTGAGGATAGATAACTCTTTAATAGATTTCCTTACAGGATAGACATATACCTGTCGGGCGGGGGTAGCCATAATTGTAACTTAAACTTAATGAATCCAGGTAAATTAGTTGACATAGACATATGGTTCAATTGGGTTATACTGGGTATTTGCGTCTGACCATCGACAGAGGCTTTCGCTTAATTTCGTGTTCCAGGTTAGTAAATCGATATATTACACAAACATGAAATAATCACTTCATCTTTTAAAAGATATTGGAAAGATTCACAACCCTAGATAGTTTCTTAATATTGAATTTTCTTAAACCTACTTTCGTGCAATTTTATTTACTTGTTTTTAAATTTAGAATCATCACCATTTTAAATCAATCAATCAACCTGTTAGATACTAGTAATCATTTGACCTCATAAAATTAATAGATTAGATATTAAGTCCTCGTGGGATCGATACTTTTTATACTCATTGAACGATACGTGCGCTTGCGTTATACGCGTGTGAAAGCACCGTCAATAGGGGTATTACCGGGTAATGCAGCGGAACGAGGAAAATCAAAATTTTTCGATTTCAAAAATTTTTCTTTGGAAATTAAAATAAACTTATTTATTTTAATCACACAATACTTAAGATCTGAAATTTTTACCCAATAAATCAAATTTCTTCTCAATTGCCGAATTGCCAGAATACTTTGCATTTTGTTATTTTTCGTCCTCAAATTGTCAAATACAATTTTAAGTGATTCTAAATCATTAACAAGATGTATTTAACAAGTCAAATACATGAAAACAAAAATTGCAACAAAAAAATCCACTAAAAGACAAAATTGTCGAGAAGACAATGAATTTTTCAACTTTACAATTTAGTCCAATTTTGTTTATAATAAGTCAAGATCAAATCCAATCAATCCCAAATTTAATATACATCATATATACATCAATATACAACACATATATGAAAAGCACCAAATTTGGAAAGGGTTTAGAACCTTTCTTGACACGCGCATTATATCCTGAAAATCAGTCCACACCTAACGAACAGGCGGATGTCTGATCTGAATAGATCGGTGATGTGACTGTCATCTCTAAGTGTGCAGGATAATCATTTATCCACAGTGGTATCTCAAATCAAAGAATCACTATGCTCACTCAACCCGATAAGATTCTTGTTGACGTTGGTTTACCATCCATTAAGAATCTTCGGCGAGTCGTTCAGTGTTTATCCGCTATAAACACCTACACATCTATACGAGTCGTCAAGAATCATAGTTCATTGAGAAACCATTGGAATCCAAGATTCCAATACAAGACATGTACCAGTCTCAACGGGTTTACTTTACTGACCAAGTGGTGTAAATCTTGACCAGGAATTGTCTAAGAATGACAATGTCATGATACAACTCAATGTCAGTTACGACGATTTTGCAACGGTATCATAACTAATCATTCTAAGGTCTGTTACGTCTTTACCATATATAAAATGATATTATATAATAGAAATTGTTTATTTTTTTCATAATAAAATATTACATAAGTATTTAGAGAAAAATATATTAAAAAATTGACGCTCTGAGCACCAACCCTAACAATATATACGTCAAGTTAAAGATTTAGTGAATTTAATTTTGTTAGAGTTGGTGCTTGGAGCGCCAATCCGAATAATGTATTGTACATTATATTTTATTATTTATTAATAAAATAACTAAATTTTCATTTCAAACCTTATTAATGGAAATGTCATTATGCATATTAGATTGTTGTATAAATATGCTTAAAATGACAATGATCAGTGAATCAAACACGTTACGCAAGCGCACGTATCGTTCAAGTATTATAAAATATATCGATCCCACGAGGACTTATTACTTATGCTATTAATTATTGAAGCTAAATTTATACAAGTATCTAATTAAAATTGATTGTTGGTAGGATGATGAGTTTTTCTAAAATTAAGTAAATAAAACAAAATAAGGGTAAATTCTAAAAATAATTAATAATATGAACTATCTAGGGTTGTGAATCCTTCCACTATTCTTCGAAAATGAAGTGATTATCTTATATTTATGTAATATGTTGGTTTATTAACCTAGAACAAAAAAAATAAGCAAAAGCCTCTATCGATGGTCAATTGTAAACATCTAAAGTAACCCAATTAACTATATGTCTATGTTAATTAAGAAACTTCGAATTCATTAAAATCAAGTTCCAATTATGACTACCCACGCTCGACAGGTATATATCTATCCTGGAAGGAAATCTCTAAGGTGAGATCTTGAGCTATTGAGCCTAAAGCTGAAAACTAAAATCCCATCGTCAAGTTCATTTAAAGTTTACCACATCAATCTTATTGGTGGCCAATCAATAAGAAGCATTAAATTAAGACTCAATAAATAAACCAAAACATCACACAAGACACAAGATAAATAAACTTATAAAATCATTGATATTGGAATTCATCACAACCCTAGATAATGTATTTAGTTACAACACATACCTAGAATTACTAAAGAAATAAATAAACAAAACATCATAAAACAATAAGAAAACTAAGAGTTAAAATAATAAAATAAAATGTTGGAGTTACTGGATCCACTTTTAATATTTCAAATGTAGAAATCTCACTTTATTATAATTTAAAAAAAAATGTCAGTGTTATCTGA
>SKCR01008687.1:0-23861 GCA_019454045.1 Zanthoxylum bungeanum | reverse complement strand
GTCGGACTTAATACGGACGAATGATTAATTTATAATTAATTCGTAAACGACGTTCGTAATATATTTACGAGGCATCGTTATTTAATTAAATTAGATTTAATTATTTATCGACGAAAGTTCGTTTAATCGGATTAAACGGATCCGAGCCACGGTAAATGTTCGTAGAGACATTGAATTTTGAATTCAAATGTGGGGCCCACTTCACATGTGGTAGTTGGGAGGGTAGTTGGCATTTATGCCAAACCATTACTTTCCAACCACCTGGAATGGTTTTGGTGAAACCATTTACCCAACCACCTTGTTTAGGTGAAAATGGTAAATTGGTTTTTACCAAAAGGCATCTCTCTCTCTCATTTGGTAACATAACACACAAAATGAAGACACCCTAATCCATTTGACGTGAGCTTCTTCATCCTCCTCTCTTGCTTTTTGATTTTGGGGCAAAATCAATTTAGCTAGCACTTCAAGGAATCAACAAAGGTGATAGGGAAACAACTCAAAGATTGGAATCAACACAAAGGTTGGATCTTGGAGATCTTCATTAACAACTCAAAGCTTGGAATCAACAAAGGAAGCATCATGGAGATCTTCTTCTCAAAAATTTTAAAAGCTCAAATCCATTCAATGTAAGTAATTCCGCAACTTATTAGATCCTTGGCATGTTCTAGGAACAATAACAATGGTATCCAGAGCCAATTTAAGCATGAAATTTTAGGGTTCATGAGACTAAAATTTGGGGCTTTTGTATTTTGAATATGATTTCTTCAAATTGATGCTTTGAGCATGCTTAGATTTGTTAACTTAGAGTTGTGCATGATTAGATTGAGAAAAATTGATTGGATCAAATTTTTGTTTTCCCTTACCTTGGCCGAAACTGTGAAGACAATGGACTGCATGTTTATTTTTTTTGTAACATGAAATGATGTGTTTAGATGCATGTTTAAATGTTGATTGTTGGTTTGATTGGATTGGAATCAAAGTCAATAATGTTTATGTTAAAATCAAATAGCATGTTGAGCATTAAATGATATGTTTTGGCTTCAATTTGTGTTGAGCATGAATTGATGGATTAAGCATGATTAATAAGTTAATTGGTATTTTGGAAATATTGAGTTTAATTAATTAATCATGGCTAATACACTTTAATTAAAATAATTGTGATATTTGGAATATTATAATTATGTTATTAAGCCTTTAATTATGAATTGGGCTAAAAGTGTGTATTTGGGCTTAATGGGCTTGGTTTGACCAAGTTTGGTTTTGGACTTTTGGATTGGATCCAATTGGGCCCAAAACCAATTCCATAAAGTCCAAATACATCACTTGTTCCTTTAAAGAATATAATTGGGCCTAATGGGCCTAAATGATTTGTTGGCAATAAGGTGATTCCTATTGGGCCTTGGCATTTTGGGTTTGATCCATTATGGCCAAAGCCAATGCCTTAAGAATCAATTAAAAGCCCATTGGACTTTAATTAAAATGACATTGGATGTTATTGGGCCTTTGAGACCCATTAAGATTGGATTTGGAATACAAGTCTTTAAGGCAAATAAATAAGTGTAAATATTTAATTTGGAATTAAATTTGAATTAGTATTGAATACAAATAAATTGGATTTAAAGTTGTGTTCAAAATAATTCAAGAATACTTACTTTGAGTATTTATTCTTAAACGAGTTTGACTCGCGCAAATCAAATCGTTGTTTAAACATTGGATGATCATTAATTCAAAGATTAATTAATTGGATTAGATTGATTGAATAACATGATTTTATGAATACATGAATGTGTTGTATGAATAATGTATATCAGATGGATATTAGAAGGGTGAGGGCAATTTTGGAAATTGTAATAAATTTAGAATTTATTAAATTGGACCTGCGTGTCCAGCCTTTTATCTTCTTATTCTTTATATTTCTCTTCTCACCAATTCCCTTCAATGTAAATGAGGTTTCTTTATTGTATTATGTTATTGGGTAGAAGTTAGAATAGTTCTAGCCGGGGAGGAGAGGAAAGGAGTGATTGTTCTATGAACAATTTGTGACATATCCATCCGCATATCATTATTAATTTACTTTTTGCGCCTTATGATGTTTTAGAAGCATGCTTAAGGGTGTATGATGAGACCTTAACAAAGATAATAAATTGGTTGCCAATTTACGCGAAAAACCCTCAAAACATATTAAGCGTTTTTCCTTCCGTTGAGTGATTCTTACTCAAGATCCAAAGTTGGCATTGGTTTGTTGGCCAAAGTCAAGACCTTTGTCAATTGCGGATGTGTTTGAATCATGAAAGCTTTAATCCATATCGGTGTCTTGTCCAAGTCGTGATTTGTTGGCCAAAGTCAAGATCACTTCTTATCCATCGACATTGATTACGAAGCTTTCCATGTCAATGGGTCCCGCTTGACTGGAATCATTAAGCTTGTTGTGCCAAAGCCAAGGCTTAGTTGATTCAGAGGAAAAATGTTAGGAAAATATATTGGATATATTGACATATATATTGTATATATGTTTCAGACTTGGAGGTCCGCCTACTGGATCTAGGAATTGGATGAGATCCAATTGATCTTAGAGATCTACCTAGTTAAATATCATACAGCTTGTTGGCCAAAGTCAAGGTTGTGTATTATTTAACGGGATCCTAGCCCACTAGGAAACTGGGTTTCCCGAGTACTCGACAGAGGGTTAGAGGCTCGCCGAAAAATAGTGGGAGGCTAGTATTGAATTTGCAATTTCATTCAGATACGTAGCTTTACGCATTTTTAAATTATTTCGTCAAAATTATTTTATTAGTTGGACTAATACATTGTTATTTTTCTTGTAACAGTTAGACTGTACCCAAATATCGTTGACTAGATAGTTGGACTATCGTAGTCAAGATGACTGGAAAGGGAAATGTCCGAGACATTATCATGGGCGAAAATGTCTTCAAGGGCACGAACTTTGCCGATTGGGAAATGAATATAAGGATAGTCCTTGGAGCCGAGAGGTTGCTATACACCATACAGACACCTCTTGGGCCTAAGCCCAAACCTGATCAGTTACTTGAGCTGGAGCTTTGGAAGACTCACAGCGATGATTGCGATACTGCTCAGTCTATTATGCTTGCTTCTATGACTCAGCATTTTCGTCGACAGAACATGGACTTGGATCCCTATAACATGTTGGCGAGGTTGCAAGATCTTCACCGATCTAACCGAAGGTCACAGAGATATGAGTTAGTAAAGAAGCTCTTCCGTTCACGTTTGTCAGAAGGCATGTCTGTTGAGTCCCATGTGGCACAGATGATTGCTGACATAGATGAGCTGGCTGAGATATGGATAGTCTTTGAGGCTGAGATTACCACAGATATAGTCCTGTAATCTTTCCCCGACACTTGGAGACAGTTCATCATAAACTATAATTTGATGAACATTGATGATACTCTTGGAGACTTATTGTCAGTTCTCAAGGAAGCCGAGAAAGAGCTGCTTAAGGGCAACAAGCGCGAGGCGCACTTTGCTTCGACATCTCAGACACCGAGGGCTGGGCTCAAGGCGACTGGAGGTGTGAAGAAGAAGAAGCATAAAAGAAAGGGCAAGGCCAAATCGTCTTCATGTATGTTTGTTATTGAAATAAACATGACTACTTCTAGTTTTAAAAATTGGATTTTTGATTCTGGTTGTGGTACTCACATATGTACTAATGTGCAGGATCTGCAGATTAGCAGGAGACTGACCTCAGTGGAGATTGATCTACGCGTCGGAAATGGGGCACCAGTCGCCGTTTTGGCCGTTGGCACTTTTGTTTTAGAACTGCCTTCGGGGCATGTACTTAAACTTTAGATTGTTATTATGTACCTAGTTTGACTAGGAATATTATCTCTATATCTTGTTTGACCCAATGCAGGTACACTTTTGTATTCCGAAACACTGGGTGGTGTTTTGTTTATAAAGATGATTTTGAGATATGTTCTGCTGATTCTAATAATGGTCTTTATATTTTGAATATAAATCAATCTCAAACATATAATGTAAGAAAAAAAAAGGCTTAAAATGAGTAACAAAGATGAAACTTATATGTGGCATTGTCGCCTGGGACACATAAACAAGACTCGCATATCTATACTTTCGAAGAGTGGGTACTTGGACTGATTTGATCCAAATTCATATGACGTCTGCGAATCTTGTTTATTAGGCAAAATGCCTAAATCACCTTTTAGCGGTAAGGGTGAACGCGCCACCAAACTGTTAGCCCTTGTTCATAGTGACGTATGTGGGCCTATGTCTAGCCATGCTAGAGGTGGATATGAATACTTCGTAACCTTTACGGATGATGCATCGCGTTATGGTATGTGTATCTTATGAGACACAAGTCAGAAACTTTTGAGAAATTCAAAGAGTTTCGACACGAAGTTGAAAAACAGACGGCAAAGAGAGTATAAAGATATTACGGTCGGACCGTGGTGGCGAATACTTGAGCAATGAGTTTCTAGATTACTTGAAAGAATATGGTATTCTTTCACAATGGACTCCTCCTGGAACACCGCAATTAAACGGTGTATCTGAACGGAGAAACCGAACTTTGTTGGACATGGTAAGGTCTATGATGAGTCGCACTGAGCTACCTATTTCCTTCTAGGGATATGCATTAAACAGTGCAATTCTTATTTTGAATAAGGTTTCGTCAAAGTCTGTACAACAGACTCCGTATGAGATATTGACAAGAAAGAAACTGGGTTTCTCATTCCTGAAGATTTGGGGATGCTGGGCATACGTCAAACGTTTGGAAGGTACCAACTTGAGCCCAAATCGGATAAATGCCTATTCGTAGGATATCCTAGGGAAACCAAAGATATTACTTCTATCACCCACGAGAGAACAAAGTATTTGCTTTGCTCACATGCGGTTTTCCTTGAGAAGGAATTCCTAAATGCAGTGGTTAGTGAGAGGAAGGTAGAACTCGATGAAAATCGGAGTGATATGTTCCTGGCATAGAATCCTCAATGTAACAAGAACAGTCCATCGGGATGAGACTGTACCACAATCTTCTTTTACACAAGGACCGCGTAGGTCGGAGAGTTAGGAAACAACCTGAGAGGTATGGTTTCTGATCTCACCTCATGTAGATATTAATCTCATTGAGGATAACGAACCTGCTACGTATGAGGAAGCGATACAAGATATCGATTCCGCTTTATGGCAAGAGGCCATGAAGTCCGAAATGGATTCCATGTATACCAATCAGGTTTGGACACTGGTTGATGCAACAGAAGGCGTAAAGCCTATTGGATGCAAATGGGTCTTCAAGAAGAAGACCGACATGGATGGCAACGTACAAACGTACAAAGCTAGGCTTGTAGCGAAGGGGTATCGTCAACGACATGGTGTCGATTATGACGAAAATTTCTCACCCATTGCCATGATTAAATCCATTCGGATAATGCTTGCTATTGCTGCATATTTCGATTACGAGATATGGCAAATGGACGTTAAAACCACTTTCCTTAACAGAAACCTTTTGGAGGATGTTTATATGCAACAGCCTGACGGTTTTATCGTGCCTAGACTTGCAAACAAGGTTTGTAAGTTAAATCGGTCCATTTATGGACTGAAGCAAGCATCGCGGTCATGGAACCAACGTTTTGATGAGATCATAAAAGAATATGATTTCATTCAAAACGAAGATGATCCTTGTGTATATAAGAAGGTTAGTGGGAGAGCACTGACTTTTATTATCCTTTATGTTGATGATGTATTGCTTATGGGCAATGACATTCCCATGTTAACATCGGTGAAAGCTTGGCTTTCATTAAAATTCTCCATGAAAGATCTGGGAGAAGCAGCCTATATTCTAGGAATAAAGATCTACCGGGATAGATCTAGAAAGCTGTTTGGACTCTCCCAGAGCACATACATTGACAAGGTGTTGAAAAGATTCAACATGGATCAGTCCAAGAGGGGACTGTTATCAGTGTCACATGGCGTCACTCTATCTAAGGACATGTGTCCTAAAACTCAAGATGAGAGAAAACACATGAGTCGGATATGTTCGCCTCGGTAGTCGGATCGATCATGTATGCCATGATATGTACACGACCTGATGTCTCGTATGCTTTGAGCATGTGTAGTCGCTATCAGGCCTATCCAGGTGATGTCACTGGATGGCGGTTAAGAACATCCTTTAGTATCTTAGATGAACTAAGGATGCTTTCTTAGTTTATGGAGATAGAGAACTTGAGGTAACTGGGTATACCGATGCAATTTCCAAACCGATAAAGACGACTCTAAGTCGCAATCCGGGTAATATTTTGTTTGAACAACGGAGCAGTAAGCTGGAAATCTTCCAAGCAAGAGACTGTTGCCGATTCAACAACAGAAGCGGAGTATATCGCTACAGCTGAAGCAGCAAAAGAGGTAGTTTGGATCCTTAAATTCCTAATTGGATTAGAAGTAGTCCCGTTAGCAGCTGAGCCCGTTCCATTGTATTGTGACAATAACGGGGATATAGCACAGGCTAGGAGGAACCACGATCTCATCAACGATCCAAGCATGTTCTTCAACGTTTCCATCTGATTCGTGAGATCATACATTGTGGCGATGTGAAGATCGAGAAGGTCGCATCAGATGACAATATTGCAGATCCGCTGACGAAAGCTATTTCACAGCAAAAGTTTGAGAGACATATACATAGTTCAGGTATTAGATGCTTGAGTGACTGGCTATAGGCCAAGTGGGAGATTGTTAGACAATTATGACCCATAGTGTCACTGTTTGTAAAAGACATTGTGTTTTTGTACAAAATTAACTATGTGTGTAATGAAATTGCCTTTTACCGTTTTGTAATTTATTTACTTTGATATATAAATGGTAAAAGTACTTATGATTAGTTCCGGATTGAGATGATATGAGACAGTATCAATCCATAAAGGTTTAATCATTAAATATCCCTAGTCGTAGTATTATCGAGACTGGACATCGATAACGCGGAATAGACTAGTATTGCACTTACGCGCGTTATGAGGGCCATAACGGCATAATTCTCATTTATTTAAGTATTCGATACTTATGCAAGTGCGATATGAGGTTGTGTTTTACCGATGGTACGGAAAACAGCTTCGCTCTGGATAGACCCCGCAGAATCCCATTGGTAGTATGTATATGTGTCTGTGGGAATCCGCTTCAAGGTATGTGTATTTGGTCTTAACCTGAGACTTGCATCGCTAGTACTTGCGACAATCGGTAAACTTTCGTTTTGGTCGTCCAGGGCTTTAACAGGTTCTGTGTACGCCTCTTCTAGGTTTATTGAGAATCGAAGTGTATTGGATGTGATGTCAAGACGGAAGTATCACTTCAGACATATGGAGATGATGATCTCGCATGGATTCAGAACTAGTTCTCCATTGTGTGTTGCAACCATCGGGATAATATGACAAGGTCATGATTATCCGATTCAAAGAGACTAGTTGCTTGATATCCGATATGTGCTTCGTACGGGGCAGACACTATTGCAGCCCCAGGCCTTGCACGTGACATCCGATACTGGATCGCTATACGCAATAATACATATAGTACGTCTGACATAGATTGTATATTCCAGTAAGAATATTTCTGGAGAATTGGGTAGACACGGTGCTTTGCTAGAAGCCAACCATGTCTTGTAAATCGGTAAGCAAGTGGTACGAGGTACTCACTTTATCGGATAGTCCGATAATCGGATTTACTGCCAACATATCAAGAGGTCTCTTGGGTCGCTTCCCAAAGATTCACCGATGACAATTGACTCGATTAGAATTAATCTGGGATTAATTAAGAGAGAGAAAATTAATCTGGGATTAATTGAAGCTTTATTTAATCTGGGATTAAATGTGTTCGGAAGAGAGAGAACGCGATTAATTTGGAATTAATCGGTAAAATAAATTTAATAGTTAAATTTGATTTTTTTTAATTTATTCGTATGGGCTAAAATTAATATATCGGATATATTAATATGAATTGGATTTCATTACGAAATTAAAGTCGGACTTTAATACGAACGAATGAATTAATCTAGAATTAATTCGTAAACGACGTTCGTAATATATTTGCGAGGCATCGTTATTTAATTAAATTAGATTTAATTATTTAGCGACGAAAGTTCATTAATCGGATTAAACGGATCCGAACCGCGGTAAATGTTCGTAGAGACATTTGAATTTTGAATTCAAATGTGGGGCCCACTTCACATGTGGTAGTTGGGAGGGCAGTTGGCATTTATGCCAAACCATTTACTTTCCAACCACCTTGGAATGGTTTTGGTGAAACCATTTACCCAACCACCTTGTTTAGGTGAAAATGGTAAATTGGTTTTTACCAAAAGGCATCTCTCTCTCTCATTTGGTAACATAACACACAAAATGAAGAAACCCTAATCCATTTGGGCGTGAGCTTCTTCATCCTCCTCTTTTTGATTTTGTGGCAAAATCAAGTTAGCTAGAACTTCAAGGAATCAACAAAGGTGATAGGGAAACAACTCAAAGCTTGGAATCAACACAAATGTTGGATCTTGGAGATCTTTATTCACAACTCAAAGCTTGGAATCAACAAAGGAAGCATCTTGAAGATCTTATTCTCAAAAATTTTAAAAGCTCAAATCCATTCAATGTAAGTAATTCCACAACTTATAATGAATTTATGAACACCTTTTCTTTCTTATTAGATCATTGGCATGTTCTAGGAATAACAACACTCTTTATGTGCTAGCAATGGAGATTTTGCAACAAAATTTCCCCTTATCCTTGTGTGACTCTCGGCCAAGCCAAGAGAAGAGAGAAAAATTGGCTCAAAGCCGTGAGTGAGGGAGAGAAGAAGAGATGAAGTGTGTTGTGTAATCTAATTACCAAATTGAAAGTCATATACCAAAAAATAATAAAATGGTAAATGTCATTCAATCCATCACACTTGTGTGTTTTACACATAATCACCTACCAACAACTTCCATCAACTTAAGTGACAAAGTTGACTAGTGATGTGACTTATGGTGTGACATGTGGGCCCCACTTGATTCAAAATCCGAGTGGGCCCGCAACACATCCCGGGCTCTGGTTCGCTAATTCCGAATTAACGAATTTTCCGTTGTGACGTAATTAAATAAAATTTAATTAAATAATTATACGTAGCAAAATTACTATTCACATCGCTAGCGAATTAATTCTAAATTAACCAGTTCGCCCGAATTAAAATATAATTTTAATTCCGTTATGAAATCTAATTTCGTTTAATATATCGAATATATTAATTTATCGATTAATTCCAAATTAATCGTTCTCTCTCTTCAAATAGTATTTTATCCCAGATAAAATTCTCCGTAATTAATCATAGATTAATTTTCTCTCTCTTATAATTAATCCCAGATTAATTATGTTCGAGTCATACGTCATCGGTGAATCTTCGGGAAGCGACCTATGAGATCCCTAGATATGTTGGCAGTAAATCCGGTCATCGGAATATCTGAATACGTGCGTACCTAGTACCACGTTCTTACCGATTTACAAGACATGGTTGGCTTCTACCAAAGCACCGTGCCTACCCAATTCTCCAGAGATATTATTTTAAGGAATTTTTAATCTTTGTCAGGCGTAGTATACGTAGTATTGTGTATTGCGATCCAGTATCGGATGTCACATGCTAGGCCTGGGGCTGGAATTGTGTCTACCCCGTACGAAGCATATATCGGATCTCTGGTAACTAGTCTCTATAATCGGATAAGCATGACCTAGTCATATTATCCCGATGATTGCAGTACTAAAGAGTACTAGTTCCGTTTCCTGCGTGATCATCATATCCATATGACTGGAGTGATACTTCCATCTTGACATCACACCCAATACACTACGATTCTCAATATACCCAGAAGAGGCGTACACGAAACCTGTTAAAGCCCCAGACGACCAAAACCAAAGTATATTGATTGTCGCAAGTATTAGCGATGTAAATCTCAGGTTAAGACCAAATACACCTACCTTGATTCGGACTTCCATAGACACATAGTTATACTACCAATGGAATTCTGAGGGGTCTATCCAGAGCGAACCTGTTTTCGTACCATCGGTAAACACAACCTCCTATTACACTTGCATGAGTATCCAATACCCAAATATATGAGAACTATGCCGTTATGCTTCCATAACACGCACAAGTGCAATACTAGTCTATTCCGTATTATCGATGTCCAATCTCGATAATACTACCACTAGGGATATTTTAATGATTAAACCTTAGTGGATTAATTATGTCTCATATCTTATTAATCCGGTACTAATAATATGGACTTTTATCATTTATATATCCCGGTAATCCAATTACAAATGATAAAAGAGCAATTTCATTTGTCACATAGTTAATTTGTACAACAACACCACGTTCTGTATAAATAGTGATGCTATGGGTCATAATTGTCCAAAAATCTCCCACTTGGCCTATAGCCAATCACTCAAGTGTCATACACCTGAACTATGTACGGGTTGCTTAAACTTCTGCTGAGAAACTGCTTTCGTCAGCGGATTTGTATGGTTATCATCTGATGCGATTTATTCAATCATCACATCGCCACGATGTATGATCCGACGAATCAGATGAAATAATTGAAGTATATATTTGGATCGTTGATGAGACCATTAATTCTTTAGCCTGTGCTATAGCCTAGCTTAGCCGCTAACAGAACTACACTTAATCTAATTAGGAGTATTATAGATCCAAAACGCTTTTATTGATGCCTTAGCTGCATCAATATTCCACTTTTGTTGTTTATTCGGCAACAGTATCTTGCTTGGAAGATATCCAGCTCACTGTTTCGTTATTCAAACTTTATAGTACCCTTATTACGACTTATAGTCATTTTTGTCGATTTGGAAACTTGCAGCAGTGAACCGAGTCACTTCAAGTTCTCCTCCTCTATAAATTAAGAAAGCATCCTTAGTTCATCTAAGATACTTAAGGACATTCTTAACATCAATCCAGTGACCATCACTTGGATTGGCCCGATTGTGACTCCATATGCTCAAAGCATATGAGACACCGGGTCGCGTACATATCTTTCAATGTACGATTTCTCGGAGAGTGCCAACAACTTTTAGATCTATCCCAGTAGATACTTATTCCTAGAATAAATGTTGTCTCTCCCAAGTAGTCTACGAAGAATTATCATGAAAGCCAAGCTTTCACCGATTGTATTATGGGAATGTCATTTCCAAGAAATGACATATCATCATTATATGGGACAATCATTATCAGTGCGCTCCCACTAACCTCTTTATATACACAAGAATCATTTTTGTTTTGAATTAAATCATATATCATTATGATTACATCAAAACACTGGTTCCAAGAACGCAATGCTTGCTTCAATCCATAAATGGATCGAATTAACTTGCAAACCATATTTGCATGTTTTGGTACAATAAAACCATCAGGATGTTGTAAACATCCTCCAAAAGGTTTCCGTTTAAGGAAAACGATTTTGACGTTCAACTGCCATATTTCATAAATGAAACATGCAGCATTAGCAAGCATTATCCAAATGGATTTAACCATGGCAATGAGTAAAAGGTTTCATCGTAATCGACACAATGTTGATAATAATACCTTTTCGCTACAAACCTAGTTTTGTACGTTGGTATGTTGCCATCCATGTATGTCTTCCTTGGAGATTTATATAATACCTATAGGCACAATGCCTTTCGGTACAATAACCAGCGTCCAAACTTGGTTGGTATACATGGAATCCATTTCGGATTTCATGACACTTTGCCATGATAGGTAGTCGATACCTTGTATCACTTCCTCATACGTAGCTAGTTCGTCTTCCTCAATAAGATTGACATCTTCATTAGGTGGGATCAGAAACCAATACCTCCCAGGTTGTTTTCTAACTCTCTCCGACTTACGCGGTTCTTGTATATTCGAAGATTATGGTATAATTTCATCCCTGATGAACTGTTTGTGTTCCATTAAGGAATCGGTGCCTGGAATAATATTACTTCGATTTTCATCGAGGTTTACTTTCCTCCCACTTACCACTGCATATAGGTATTCCTCTTAGGAAAACCGCATGGAGAGCAACAATTACATTGTTCTCTTGTGAGTTGTATAAGTACTATACTTTGGTTTCCTTATGATAACCCACAAATTAGGCACTTATCCGATTTGGGTTCTAGTTTGGTATCATCCAAACATATGCCTAGCATTCCCAAATCATCAGGAATGAGAAAACCCGATTTCTTTCCTGTTCATATCTAATATGAAGTCTGTCAAAAAAATTTTCATAGAACCTTATCCAAAATAAGTTTTGCACTGATTAATGCGTATCCCTAGAAGGAAAATGGTAGCTCAGATCGACTCATCATTAACCTTACCATGTCCAACAAAGTTCGGTTTCTCTGTTCGGACACAACGTCAAATTGAGATGTTCCGAGAGGAGTCCAATATGAAAGAATACTATATTCTTTCAAATAGTCGAGAAACTTATTGCTTAAGTATTTTCCACCACGGTCTAACCGTGATGGTTTAATACTTTAGCCGGTCTGTCTGTCAACTTCGTGTCGAAACCTTTTGAATTTATCAAAAGTTTCCGATTCGTGTTCAAAAGAAACACATAACCATAACGCGATGCTTCATCCGTAAAGGTTATGAAGTGTTAATATCCACCTCTAGCCTAGCTAGACATGGGCCCACTAATGTCATTATGAACGAGGGCTAACAGATCGGTGGCACTTGCACTTTTACCAAGTAAAAGGTATTTAGGCACTTTACCCAATAAACTAGATTCGTAGACATCATTTGAATTAGAATCAAATCCGTCCTAGTATCCACTATTCGAAAGTGTGGATATACGAGTCTTGTTAATGTGTCCCAGACAATAATGCCACAAATAAGTCTCAACTGATTAATTCAGTTTGAGCTATTTGTTTGTCATGTCATACGTTTGAGATTTATTTATATTCAAATATAAATACTGTTATTCACATCTAATGTGTTTATCTCAATATCATCTTTATAAAATAAAACACGTAGTGTTCTAGAATATAAAGGTATACCCGCAACGGGTTAAACTTAGATATAGAGATAATGTTTCTAGTCAAACTAGGTACATTAAAACAGTTTCCTAATTTAAGTACATACCCAAATGGTAGTTCCTAAACTTAGGTTTCTACGGTTAAAACAGCGACTGTTATCCCGTTTCCGACTCGCATGTTAATCTCAACTGAAGTCAGTTTCCTGCTAATCAGCAGATTCTGCACATCAGTACATATTTATGTATCACGTCTAGTATCAAAATCCAATTTTGAAACTAATAGTGAACATGTTTATGACAAACATAATTGAAGCCGGAGCCTTTCCCCTCTTCAATTCCTTCACTTATGCCTTGTCCATATGTAGTCACGCTTCCAGTGACTCCGTTTGCCACAGTTTAGGTAGAAATCTTGGGATATTTCCTTTGTCTTCCCAGAAGACTGTGATGATTTTTACTCTAGATTCATAATGAACCTGCCCCAGCTATCGGGTAGAGACTATAAGATCAAATCTTTAGTAGTCTCAGCCACGTAGGTAATGCCCAACTAACCTAGCTGATCGATGTCAGCAATCATCTGCGATACCTAGTGCTCGACCGATGTACCCTCTGACATACACGAGCGAAAGAGCTTCTTTTGCAATTAGTACTTCTAAGATCTAAGAATAGATCTATGAAGATCCTTTAATTTCAACATCATGGTATAATGATCTAATCCTTAGTTTTGACGATAAAATTAAAGTGTCATTGCAACAAGCATAACGGATTGAGCACTAAGTTTTCATCACCATGAGTCTTCCAAAGTTCATGCTCTACTATTCGCTCAACTCCGTTCTCAGGCCCGAGATGTTTTTCTATCAAATAGAATAACTTCTCAGTTCCCAGGACTATCCTGAGGTATTATTCCCAATTTGAAAATTAAAGCAATTTAAAGACATTTTCACCCAGGATTATGTTTTAAACGCTAATATTTCAATTATATTGATTTCAATAGTCAAACTATCTAATCAATGATTTCGGGTACAATTGAATATAATGATTACTATAGTCTAACTATGTAATCAACTATAATTTGATTGGTTAAATTCATACATATTGATTACTACGTACTTTGGAATTCACTCATTCTTACGAGACATGGAATCCCAACCAATAACTACGTACTTTGGGGGCATAGTCTGTTATGTAGCTGGGAACGTTTTACATAGACATGAAATTCACTCATTCTTACGAGAAGTAGATGAGTATCTCTCTTAAGGTTGATTCGGTACTTGAACGATTTGAGCGCTCAAGTCTTTCTATTACGAATAGAAAGATTAATATTCATAACATTTATGAATAAATCGTTCATTAGAGAATCAATGGTACTTAAGGTAAAAATAATTAGAGGGGTATAACGGAAATTATGACCCGGCTCTAATTACGAGATATTCGTGAAGGATCAATTCGTATGCAATGACTATATCGGTGGACACCGACTTGGTTCGGCTTAATATTTCATCTACGGCAATGAAAGTGCAACTTCGGATTTTTTAGTGGAATAATTCGAAGTTAATAATTCAGAATATTTAATTAAGAGCTTAATTAGTATTTCGAGATTATTTACTCACAAAGAATATAATTGGACGGTCCAATTATATACTCACAAAGAATAAATATTATTAATATGATTAATAATATTAAATACATCACACTTGAGACTTTATATTAAAATTTAATATAAGGTATTAATAATTATATGATAATTATTATATTAGAACATTAAATTATGTATGATATAATTTAATAAGGCTAAGAATTATTTTGGAAACAAAAATCACCACCATGGTAGGATTCCTTATTGGATAAGGAATAGGATTTGTTTGAGAAACAAAGTCAAACTTAAAACCCAGCATGGCCGAAAATTCCTCATTGATAAGGAATGGGATTTGTTTATTTTGGAAACGAAATCAAGCCAAAATAATAGGCCTTGGCCGAAATCTCCTAAGGGAATAAGGATTAGGATTTGTTTATTTTGGAAGCAAAATCAAACTAGAAATCCTACCTCTTGGCCGAACTTGATATAGATGGGAGACTAGTGGTTGATTTGTTTTATGAAACAAATTATCCACAAGTATAAAAGAAAAATTATGATTTAATTTTCAATCTAATCATTAGAAACCCTAGCCTCCATCTCTTCTTCAAGCTCTCAAAAGTTGAGAAAGAGAATTGAAGAACCTGAAATTATTTCGGTGTGTGATCTTAATCTCTAAACCGTTTAGAGATTAATCTGTGAGTGTAGCCCACACTACCCTCCGTTGTTTACGAGACATAGCTCGGAAGACCTTGTGACGTTGGAAAAACCCTTCTCCCCTTCATCTACAAGTCACGACAGTGGGCAAAATAAAACCCCACTGCCGCACGCACAAAGCCAATTTTTTGGGCTCGGTTTTGTTTTGTTTTAATTCATTTTTTGGGAAACACTTTTAGGGATTTTTAGGGCTGTGTTAGGATTTTTTTTTAGAGAAAATCAGACCTGAACCATCACTGCAGTTCACGTAAATACTGCTTCAAATTGGGTGCAGTTCGCGCGTGTAACGGATCCAAAACAGTCCACTAATTCATTGCAGTTCAAGGGGCTGTTCGGGGACTGTTTCAGGGGTATTCCGGGGCTCAAATATTGTCCAAAACAGAAGCAAAACATCAGTTAACTCACTAGTGTGGTTCGGCCAAAGCAAAGAGAGAGCATAAAAAATTTTCAAGTTCGGTCCGTGAGCCTTACCGCTTCCACTGCGCGAGGGAAGACGTTCCCTACATGTCCTCCCGAGCTCGTCCTCCGAGAATCCTGCAAAACATAAAGACTGGAGTAGGGGTTAGATTGTTATACGATCTAAGTGAGTGGACTTAAAATGAAAAACTATTATAAAAATATTTGGTTCTAAACCGAAAACTCATGAAATAGCTTTATAAGAAAACTGGTTTCTATTTTACAACTCAGCGCTTTTTTCTAAAAATCTCTTATAAAACTGCTGTTTCTGGAAACTTTCTTTTCTAAAAGCTCTTTTTGAAAACTGAAACTGAAAAATGAAAACTCTTTCTGAAATCTATGTCTCTATCTGAAAAACTTGATGTATGAGGGTGTTACGTATTGTCGTCCCCCCATACGCCTAACTGTAGCCAGTAGTGAAAAACCATGACTTTGGGGCGTTACGTATCGCCGTCCCCCAAAGCATGCCACTATTGTCTCTAAAACTGGTGGTCTTGGGGCGTTACATATCGCCGTCCCCCAAGCCACAAACTATAACTGGGGGTGCAGATCTATGCTACCACCCAAGCTCTGAAACCAGGATTTTGGGGCATCTGCCATCTCTAGTCCTGAACTAGGATCTGAGGGCGTTACCTATCGCCGTCCCCCCAGTCTTCTACATGGGCACATGTCATTTGTCCGTCAATTCCATACTGTCTCAAGTTACATACTTGGGTGAGTTTTTCCCTCATGCCCCGAAAAACATAAAACTCAGGTTTGCAAAATATTACTTTGCTAAATCATTATTATCTGAAAAATAACTGTAAATAAATAATGGCTAACGCCCTATGTGCTGGAAAAAGTAAGTCTGAATTCAAAAACTTAATAAAATCAGTTTGAGAAAAAGGTCCACTCACTGTTTTGGAATATGTGTGGTACTGGATCCATTGCCGAAGAGAGTTGTGATTCCTTAGGATAATCTAGGATCAGTAACTTGATTAGTATATATATATATATAGTAAAATAAACCTTGATATCTACTAAGCTTAATGGTACATTAATAGGTTTTACCTACGAGGCTTGTCACAATCATATTTTGATGTAAGACATGTATATGAATTGATACGAGACTCTAAGGGTGGTCTCTGACGCGCTAGGGTGGTATTACGGGGTTTAAAACAGATTTTGGGAAAATTATGTGTCTCGCGTCGCGACGCAAACCCTTGCGCGTCGCGACACGCAATGCCCAAATTCCAGTCCTCATTTTCCTCTTGCGTCGCGACGCACAGTCCTTCTTGCGTTAACTGTTAGTTCTATTTTTACTGGCAATGCCCATGAAAAACGAGTTCAATTGAGTTGTAATCTATCATGAAGATCTTTGTGCAATTGGACTGGATTTTGGCTACTGTGCATCAAACATACATTGGTGGTGCGTTCGTTGCAGTGTTCAAACGATTGGCATTAGTGCTGCGTTCATTATTTGGTTCGAACGTGTAGCGTTAGTGTCATGTTCTCCATTGGGTTCGAACGGGATCATTCCAGAGAGCAAACATTTGAGGCACGTTCTTGTTGGGTTCAAACGGGATCATTCTAGAGAGCATCCGTTTGTTGTGCATTCGAAGGGCGTTCCAACGAGTCTTTCCAGTATGTGTGCGTTCATGCAGTGTTCGAGTAATCGTTCAAACGCCAGTCGCATCTGAACGCATTTTTGTATCTTTTCACTTTGAAAAACCCTAGCTTTTCACCCTACCTATAAATACAACATGTAGCCGCCATCCCCAACAATAGTTGAAGCATATTTCCCTTGATCCAAAATCTCTCAAAGCTTTCAACCTTATTTGATTCCACCATTGAAGACTTCTTCATCTTCTTGTCTTCTTTGTTAATGGTGAGAATCATTCTTTAATAAACCTTCAACATAACTTAACCCAAAATTCCTAACCCTTTAGAGTTCTTTAGGAGGAAGTTTGGTAGTCGGAGTTCCGATATTAGAGGTGATACAATCTACTCAGAGACTTCAGAGGTTCTAAAGAAAATCGTGGGTCTCGGGCTTGAGGAGTTGCCTTGAGTTCTTGCAGTATTGAGGTACTTGATTCGGTGGAGTTGCCGCCATAGATCTTGACCATCGTTGTATGTTTTTCTCAATATAGTGGATTAGGCTTGTAGCCGATATACCCAGAGTGATTTTTTTTACTCGCAAGAGTTTTCCACATTGTCACCAAAATTATTGTGTTGATTTTGTGTGATTGGTTTAATTTTCCGCAATTTATATTTTATTTTGAATTGATATTTTGGATAATATTATTGTTGGATATTGTGGTTGCTTGGTGGATCTCCATAGACACATTAATTAGGACTTGTCTTAGTTAATTGTGATAATTTCCACATAGGGTCAGAACCTAGGCTAATCACGAATTTTCAATTGGTATCAGAGACTGAACTCGATCCTTGACCCATTAGTTATGGAACGTAGTCAACCCTTAAATTGTCTGTTATTTTTTGATGGCATAGAATTTTTGCATTGGAAGGTTCGCTTGAGAGCGTTCCTTAAGTCCTTAGATGAGAGGGTCTGGATGACAGTTGAACACGGGTGGAAACCTCCCGTTGTTATAGTTGATGGGGTATCTTCCCCCAAAGACAAATTGACCTGGTCGAAGGATGATTTTGACGCTAACAATAGGAACAGCAAGACTGTTAATGCCATACATGGTGCTGTTTGTTCTGCTGAATTTAGGAGAATCTCTATGTGTGAGATAGCCAATGATGCTTGGGACATCCTGCAGACTGTGCATGAGGGCACACTTTCTATTAAAAATAATAGACTTCAGGATCTTGCTACTAGGTTTGAGGTCACTAGAATGAAAGATGATGAGATATTTGATGAATTTTATGCTGAGATTAACAATATTGTTAACTCTAGTTTTAACCAAGATGAGACTATCCCTACCAACAGGATTGTTAGGAAAATCCTTAGATCCCTGCCTGATAAGTTCCTACCCAAAATCACCGCCATCGAGAAAAGCAATGACCTTGATCAGCTTAATTTAGAAGACCTTGTAGGAAAACTGCAGGTTTATGAGCAGAAACTTATTGGGTATCAAAATCCCAAACTATAGCGATGAAGATCGTGAAGGAAGTTGTTCATGGTTCGTCTAGTGATGAGGATACTCTCACGGATCATGATTTGGCCTTGTTTACTAAAAGGTTTAAGAAATTTCTTAAGCTTAAAAAGAGTGGCCATAGTAGTAACAGAGATATAGAGGATAGGCCTAGAGAGAGTAGGCATAGCATGAGTGAGCCTATAGAGGATATGTGTAGTAGACCCCGTGGTATCCAGTGCCATGAATGTGAAGGATATGGGCACGTTAGATCTGAGTGTCCCACATACCTTAGGGCTAAAGGCAAGAAAGCCATGGTTGCCTCTCCTAGTGATTCAGAAGGTGGCTATACTTATGATGAGTCTCCTAAAGATAAGAACAATTATATGGCTTTTACTACTAGTGTGACTGTTGGGAGAGAGATTGAAGTTAATGATGTTGATTCAGAAGTCTCTCTCGATAAGTCTGTAGATGAGGAAAATCTTCAAATAGCTTATATTGAACTGTTTAATGAGAGTTTAGCTATAAATAAGACTAATATAGAGGTCACTAAGATGCTGAAACTAGTTGAGCTAGAAAAGAATGAAGCTCAAGCCAAATTTGAGCAAAGCCTCTTGATGGTAGATGACCTGGAGGAGAGGAATAGAGGCCTAGTTGATAGGGTCCAAACTTTAGAGGGTGACCTTGAAAATGCTAGAACTCAGCTGTCTTCATTTTCTAGTGGGAATAAGAAAGTGGATCGTATGTTAGGTATTATTTTTTAGCCTAATTGTGATAAGGCGCCAACATCTAGAGTAGTGCCTAAACCTCATAAACATGACTTAGGTAAGAAGCCTATTGAGTGTAGTCATGTGATTCCTCTGTTTGTTCCTCGTCCTGTGACCCAACCTCGACCTAGAGGTGATGTAGGTAAACCTTGCTCTCATCCAAGGTTTGTGCATGTGTGCCATCACTGTGGCAAGGCATGACACATTAGGCCTAAGTGTTTCATATTGCACAAGCAAAAGAAGAGGCCTAAGAGTGTGTCTCCTAGATTTGATTCTTCAAATCTAGTTTCTCAAGTTTCTGCACTAACAAAACAAACACAATTTCTTAGTGAGAAACTTGCTTTGTTGACTGGGAATACTCATGTAGAAGAGATTCCTAGAAAGGGTTGGGTGAGGAAGCAAAATGTCTTCCCAACTACTTCTGAATGCCTTGACATGCATGATGAGAGTGCACTTCGATGTAACTCTACTTAGAAGTTTCATTTATCTTCCTATTGCATGTGTGTGTGCATGTGTTTTATGTTTTTGCAAGTTTAATTCTTTTATTTCACTGCATATGGGTGTGTGTCTGTTTTTTTTTTTTTGTTATATGTTCCTTGGTATATAGGATGAAAACCCAGACATAAATTTCATAGCCGATTCCGAATGGACGGTAGTATGATCTGCAATCAGGATACAACTCCACATACCATTGGATATTGTCAAGCCATGTTGTATCTTTACTTTTGTGTTTTAAAACTGAAAAAATCAAAAAAAAAAAAAAGAAATTGAAAAAGACCAAAAATATGTTTTTTTTATGGCTTGTTAGAGCATGAATAGCATATTCATGTGATCCTGGTATGTAGGATATATGATTATGCATGTATGATATGCTGTTATTTTTATTGATGCTCTATATGCATATGTGTGTGTGATAAAACTCTTGGTATATCTTGTGCTTGCAATTCACATACACGATTTTATTTTATCAAGGCTTGGTCGCATGTATGAGTTTTTGGAATGGCAATATAATCTCTTACATGCTTTGTGTAGGCATTGTATTTTTGCATGTGAAACCCGATGATGAGTCTCAGTTGGAGGCACTACCTTTTAAGTCGCGGAAGCCGCGGGAAACGGACGTCGGAAGGGAGGAGTCAAGAATTGACTCATATTCGGATTAAGTTTGCTGGTTTAGCTTCGGGTTACTAGTTGGTTTTCCGTTTTAAAAATTATTCCCGGCCCAAAACACTCACAAATCACCTAACCTCGGCCCAAAATCCCCGCAAGCCCCTTGGCCTTGACCTAAAACCCCCGCAAGCCCACACACCTAGCCCACACAAACTAAACCCACCAACCAAAGGCCCACACGCCCACAACAAGGCCCACACGCCCATTCACCATAATACACACCCAAATTAAATCAAATATTAAGTTAAATATTAATTAGATAATGTAATTAAATAAAATAATAATTAAATAATTTACCAAATTAAATAAAACATAAAATAAAATCATGCCTAATTTAAACAAATCAAATATGTTATATACCTAAATTAAAAAGATGATATACCTAATTAAAATCAATCATAACAAATAAAAAATATTGACTTCCTAACTAAACAAAATCATATACTAAATTAAAAAGATGTCATGCCTAATTAAATCACTCATAACCAATTTAAAGATATTGACTTCCTAATTTGAACCAAATTTGTCCCCCCTCAATCTTTGACTTTCCTTGCTCAACACTAAATCAAATCCCTATCCATGCAAACCCTAATGGACAACCATAAAACACACACTAAATCAACCCTAAGAGGGCTCTCATTAACACTCTCTAAGACACGGCATCGACAAAGACAAAAACTTCCAAACCCCACTCACGCAGCTTGCCCTTCACAAAAAACCACTCACGGTCATTCAACGCCCTCTGCCCTTCTTCCACAAACGCAAAGCCAAGCAACCCTTAACTGCCAACAGCCCCTAACCCTCACCGTTTTACCTTCAACAAAACAACATCTGCGGCACCATATGCCAAACTCTCCACGCCACATAGCCCATTGACCATTCATCAGCACTTCACGCCACAAAACGAACGCAACCTCACTCATTGCCCCTCGCTTTCACCAAGCAATTCACGCACCGTAAGCCCACAGACCATTCATCAAATACCCACTAACGCCTCTCATCTCGCCCTTCATAGCCAGCTTTCAGCAGCCCTTCACGCCTAACGCCACTGCCCCTGTCTCCGCCACGTTCACAGCCCTACATATTCATAAGCCCCCACGCTCACATAGCCCTAAATTCCACTCACCAAAGACGAAACATGTCTCATCCCTTCATCTCACACATAAAAGTTCACGCAATATCCCCCAAGCAGCCCACACATTACCTCACGTAAACCCCTCCACTGACTCTTCCAACAGCCCTTATTGTCCATAAAACAGTCCAGGAAAAGTCTCCAAATTGTACTCTCAAACAGCCTCCACAAACTGCCCAGAAAACACACCCATAAACAGTCCTAAAACCATATCATAAACTGCCCAAAAACTACACAAAAACCCCCTGAAAAATCATCACAAACAGCAGCAAAACAGAGGTTAAACAGCAAGTAAAACAGCGAAACAACGAGCTAAGACGCTAAGCCAGTGAAACGGAAAAGTGAGGAGCTTTACCCTTCCAATCTCCGTGAAACGCAAGTCCGAAAGTCGGCAAAAAAAGGTTAGACCTGAGGGTCTTTTCCACATTCGTTTTATGTTTTATTTTTATTATTTATTGAGTATTGTTCGCATGATTGTTATGCTAAAATGCATGTTGTGGCCCTTGAGTAGATAAATATGCATGTATTACGAAATATTGTATGTTGTGGCCTTGGAATAAAATGAAAGATGTCTAAACTCTCGTGGTATATCGGATGGAAACCCAGACATAAATTTCATAGCCGATTCTGAATGGACGGTAGTATGATCTGTACTCGGGATACAACTCCACGTACCGCTTGAGTAAACAGCACCTTCTTTTGTTTTATATTGCTTTGATTTATTTATTTTTCGTCATTTGAATTCCGCATGTTACTTGTTTATGCATGATGCAATCGAGTGCATGGGCTTAGTAAGTCGGATTAAAGATCCCCTATTTGGAGGGGTTAAAATCCTTTACCACGATGTTTTTCCGCGCTGGTTGATGTGTGTTCGGTTGAATGTAAGATATGTTCAATCGGGCATACTAAGTTTGATGTTATTGTCTTTATTCTTTGTATGCATGATGCAATCGAGCGCATGGGCTTAGTAAATCGGATTAAAGGTCCCCTATTTGGAGGGGTTAAAACCCTTTACCACGATGCTTTGCCGCGCCGGTTGATGTGTGTTCGGTTGAATGTAAGACATGTTCAATCAGGTATACTAAGTTTGATGTTATTGTCTTTATTCTTTGTACGCATGATGCAATCGAGCGCATGGGCTTAGTAAGTTGGATTAAAGGTCCCCTATTTGGAGGGGTTAAAATATTTTACCACGATGCTTTGCCGCGCCGGTTGATGTATATTCGGTTGAATATAAGATGTGTTCAATCGGGTATACGAAGTCCCATATAGTCATCTTTATCTTTGTACGCATCGTAATGAAAATCACATTTATTCCATTGGTTGCATCATTTACCTTAGTCTTGGCTTAACGTATTACAATTCATATATCCATGTTATGATAACATTTGAGTATTATTTCTTATGGTATATCGGATGGAAACCCAGACATAAATTCCGTAGCCAATTCTGATTGGACGGTAGTGCGGTCTGTACTTGGGATATAATTCCACGTACCACTTGGAAAAGTGCTCACATGTGTGTTTGTGTCCGTATTAGTTATCTTCTTTTGTACCACGTCATAGCATGCTTACTTTAATGCCTAATTGCATCCTTAATTGTCTTTTTGCATTATGTACTTAGTTGACTCTTTTATTTATGCATGGACATGTAATGGCTATTTGTTTATGATATGTCTATGAAATCACATGTTCGCCATTATTTGATTCGCCTTTATGTGTGCTTGCGTGGTTAGTGTGTGCTTGTGTTTCCATGAATACAATATGCCAATGAAGTTGTATGTTCGTTGCTACTTTGATGTACTTTCAAGCATGCAATCTTAGATGTGAAATATATGCCAATTTTGGTGTAAGATTTATTTCTGCGCATATGGATTTAGAAGCATGATACTCTTGGAAATAAGTGTTACTTAAGCTTGATTAAATTATTACACAAATCCTTTCAT
>SKCR01008686.1:0-23707 GCA_019454045.1 Zanthoxylum bungeanum | reverse complement strand
AAAGTTGACTTTGCTAAAATGCACCGCTGCCACGTGTCACCATCCAGAAGATGTGCTAACGTGCGCCTGCCACGTGTCATCATCCTACGGCGCCGACAATCATCATCTACGCTATTGTGCGCCTTGCCACGTGTCGACATCTCAACAATTTGCTAAAATGCGCCCATGCCACGTGTCAAGATCAGACGTTGCCGACAATCTCACATCATGATGACGTAAGCGCTGACGTCATGAACTGTGCCACGTCATCGGATAAGGATCTGATCTCTTAGCCGCCTTGCCACGTGTCAAGCCGTTATTGAGCCACGTTGAACTGTATCCCGCGTCGCAACGCTAAAGGCTTCAGCGTCGCGACGCCCCCAACCGCCATCCGCGCCTATAAATAGAGCGCGATGGTTCAGTTTTTGTTGTACCATTTCCTCTCCCAAATCCTATGTAATTAGGGAGTTTCTCTCTCTCTAAGTTCTTTTTATTTAGTTTTTGTAATTTTTAACTAAGTTCTGTAATAATAATTTACTTTCTTTATTTTACAGTTTTTACTACTCATTATGAGGAGGTAACTTCCTTCTGTTAGGTAAAAGGTAATTCTTTTACTATTACTTCTTAGATTATTCTCCCATAATTATAATATATTCAAGTTTTAAATTGACTTAATCAGGATACCGCCAGATTGGTCGGTGGGTAATAAAATTCAAATTCCGCCTTTATGGCTGGTTTATTTTCAGTTCCGCCTTTAATGGCTGGTTTATTTTCATTCCGCCTATATGGCTGGTTGTTTTGAATCCGCCTTTATGGCTGGTTATTTTTAAAATGATTCCGCCTTTATGGCTGGTTGTTTTTAACTAATTAAATCAAAATACCGCCTATATGGCTGGATGAAAATGTTTTGCAAAGCTTATATTATTTGTGGGAGAAATCTAATTAGTATATAGTAGAAGTAATTCCTTTTTACCTTAACAATTTTATTTTATTCATTTTCAGCATTTATTTTACTGCATTTACTTTATGCAATTTTATTTTAAGTCTTTTAAGTTTTTAGCCCTAATTATGTGTCGTAGCTAAGTTAGTTATCTAGGGTTGTGATGAATTTAATTAAATCGGTTTATAAGGGTTAGATTATAGTTTGGGTAATTTAAAGATTATTTATTGAGTCTTAATCTTAATGCTCTTTAATTAACTGGCCATTAATTAAATGATTAGGTAAACTTAAAATGAACTAGACATAGGGATTTTAAGTTTAAGACCTTAGACTCAATAGCCCACGATCTTCCTTGAGGATAGATAACCCTTTAATAGATTTCCTTACAGGATAGGAATATACCTGTTGGGCGGGGGTAGCCATAATTGGAACTTGAACTTAATGAATCTAGGTAATGTGGTTGACATAGACATATGGTTCAATTGGATTATACTAGGTATTTGTAATTGACCATCGGAAGAGGCTTTTACATAAGTTAGTGTTCCAGGTTAATAAATTGATATATTACCCAACTATAAGATACCTACTTCATCTTTTAAATAATATTGAAATAAGTCACAACCCTGGATAGTTTTTAATATTGAATTTCCTTAAAATCTACTTTTAAGCAATTTTATTTATTTGTCTTTAAATTTAGAATCGTCGCCATTTCAAAACAATCAAACAACTTGTTAGATACTGGTAATCATTTGGCCCATAAATTGATACAAAAAGGTTTTAAGTCCTCGTGGGATCGATACTTTTTATACTACTTGAACGATACGTACGCTTCGTTATACGTGTGTGTTTACGCCGGTCAGTGGTCAACTCATCCCCTAGTCATAAAGCAGTTCTAGTCGAATGGTTGTTCTATGACTATTTAATCCGAAAAACTACCTGTAGAATTGCTTAAGATGTATGGCATTCCAACTATTTTGGATCTGCCTGCCGTTTTCCGTTTTCAACTTGTAGGCTTCTCGGCCAACAACTTTAGTGATGATGTATGGGCCTTCCCATGTAGGACTGAGTTTCCCATCTCCAACTCCTTTGGTATTCTGAAAAACTTTTCGTAGAACCCAATCACCTTCTTTAAAAGTTCTACTCCTCACATTCTTGTTGAAGTATCTGGACATCCTCTACCGGTGGGCATCAAGTCGTATGGAAGCATTTTCTCTGAACTCCTCAATGGTGTCGAGATTATTGCTCAGAATTCATCGGTTGGTATTTTCCTCGAGCCACTGGTAACATGGTGACGGGCTATTACACTCTGCTGGAATGACCGCTTCGGTTCCAAAGGCCATGGAGAATGGGGTTTCTCCAGTCGATGATCTAACAGTCGTTATATACGACCACAAGACTCCTGGGAGTTCATCTGCCCAAGCTTCTTTCGCTTTCTCCAACCTTTTATTCATGGTGTTCATTATTATCTTGTTGGAAGACTCAACTTGGTCGTTGCCTTGCGGATAGCGTGGGGTCGAGAAGCTCAGTTTGATTAACCAACTTCGGTAAAAATCTTGGAAACGATTACTGATGAACTGGGAACCACTGTCGGTAATAATTTCTTTGGGTAGACAGAAACGACATATGATGTTCTTCCATACAAAAATTTATACTTCTTTATCCCTTATCCTAGTGAAGGCTTCCGCTTTGGTCTATTTGTAGTAGTAGTCTGTCAAGGCAAGTATGTAGACTTGCTGCCCTGGGGCGAATGGGAGTTTCCCAATGATGTCCATTTCCCATTTCATGAATGGCCAAATGATAAGATATGATTGAGTCTCTCGGGTGGAAGATGCGATACTGGGGTGAACCTTTGACATTTTTCACACTTACGGGTGAAATTGATAGCGTCGGCTCGCATAGTAGGCCAATAATATCCTACAGTATGTGCTCGACAAGCAAGGCTTCTCCCTCCTGAATGATTCCTACACTCTCCCCCATGTAATTCAGCCAGTACGTAACGTGCTTATTCGGGAGTGAGGCACTTGAGGTAGGGTCCGAAGAAGGATCTTCTAAGGAGTTGGTTGTCGTAGAGAGTGAACCTTGCAGCTTGACACTGAATCTTTTGCGCCCCGATTCTCTCTGTTGGCAGGGTGGTGTCATGCAAGTATCTAATCAATGGTGTGGTCCATGAGTCGGCTGAGTTGATAGGGGCGACAACCTCAGTTTCCCCTTTACAAATGGCGGGCCATTTTAGATAAATTAGGGGGACAGATTGGGGTTTATCTCTCTGTATCGTAGACCCGAGAGTGGCCAGAGCATATGCATGAGTGTTTTCAGTCCTCGGAACTTATGAGATTGTCAATGATTCAAATATTGACTGAATTTCTTTAACCCTCAACAAGTAGGCTGCCATTTAGGACCCGCGTGCTTGGTATGATCCTTGGAGTTGTTTGATGATTAGTTATGAATCTGACGTCACCTCAACTCTTCTAGCCCCTAACTCCTTAGCCAGAGTCAATCATGCTATCAAAGATTCGTATTCGATTTCATTGTTGGTGGCTTTGAAACCACACTTGACTGTTTGTTGTATAGTGTCGCTCATTGGGCTAGTAATCACAATTCCCAAACCACAGCCACATTTGTTGTTGGATCCGTCGACTGCAAGTCTCCATGTTTCCGTTGACTGGATGCAATGAACCTCCCCTTCAGCTAGGACTTGAAGGCTGGAGCTAAAGTCGGCTACAAAATCAGCCAGGGCTTGAGACTTGATAGTTGTCCACGGCCGATAAGTGATGTCGTATTCTCCAATCTCGACAGCCCATTTTGTCAATCTATCTGAAAATTCGGGCTGTGTAGTATGTTCCTGAGTGGGTAGGTAGTATAGACGGTGATTGGATGTCCTTAAAAGTAAGGATGTAGTCTCCGCGCTGCCATCACTAAGGCAAAAAACAACTTCTCCATTTGAGTATACTGCGTCTCCGAGTCTAGAAGCGCCTTACTGACATAATAGACTGGGAGTTGTGCTATATTCTCTTCTCTGATGAGTACCGCACTAATTGCTTGTTCCGAGACCCCTAGGTAGAGGAATAGCCTTTCATTGTTGACTGGTTTCGACAGAAGTGGTGGGGTAGTTAAGTACTCTTTGAGTCTTCCTAAGAAACTCTTATATGTAGACTTGGAGATAAACCTGTTTAGAGCAGTGATCCTCCCTACTAGTCGCATGACGTCATTTGGGCTTGAAGGGGAAGGAATATTGAGGATGGACTTAATTTGTTCTGGGTTGGCCTCTATACCGCGTCGAGTGACTAAGTAACCGAGAACTTTCCCTGAGGCTACACCAAAAGCGCACTTGGTGGGATTCAGCGTCATACGATATTTCTTTATTACGTCGAACACCTCCCTCAAATGCTCTAAGTGTTGCTCGGCTTGTAATGACTTTACTAGGATGTCATCAATTTAGACTTCCTGTGGGAACACAGGAATCTGGGCGACGCAATGCTGTTCCTAGGCTCGCGGCCTTGTCGGGAGTACGGAATAGCCACGGGGGACTAAACCGGAGAATAATGGAGTCGCCACCCGGTGTGAACCGGGACAAAGATTTAAGGCCGCACTCACCCCTCACAAGGGAAGACCTTAAACCATTGGGTTCGGAATGGTCCCTTACTTATGCAACTTGTAATGTAAAGATTTATGCAATAATCCAACCAAGCCTATGACATATATTTCCAAGTGCAACACAATCCTAGATTCGCATGCTTAAAAGTATAGTTTACATCTAACATACATGAAACCAAATCTTATTGCCAATTCACATGCTCAAAAGTAGGCCTTTGCAACAACAAGCACATAACGTCATAAGAATTCAATCATTCATGTAAATATAAACAAAAACAGTCATGGTAACATTTGCGTGTAATGTAAAGGAAATCAAAATGACGACAAATAACATTGTAGGCACAGACAACTAGAGAGGTAATACAAATGCATAGCGTACAAAGGGGTAACCATATGCTAAGATGGACATGTCATAATGTGATGCAAGAGGATCTGTTTACCGTGTGCGTTCGTGCAGCGTTTGTAGACGCGTTCGAATGGTAAACAGAAGGTTCTCATTCGAGTAGCGTTCGTAAACGCGTTCGAACGGAAATGAAACAGAATGCTCACGTTCGTATGGCGTTTGTTAATGCGTTCGAACGGAAATGAAACAGAATACTCACGTTCGTGTACGTTTGTGAACGCGTTCGAACGGAAATGAGACCTGATACATGATAAGGCAAAATGCATGCGCGTTCGAGTTGCGTTCGTAAACGCGTTCGAACGGGAACAGACCTGATGCATGAAATGGGACGCAATACATAAACAACAAAATAAAGGGGCGCGGCGAAGTACTGCCGTAAAGGCGGCCTTTTGGGGCTCTTGATCTCTCAAAGAGAGGACCTTTAGACCAACATACTAAGCCCATGCGCGTCGCATCACATCATGCGAACAAACATAAAGACAATCATATCAAACTAAGTATGCCCGATTGAGCGTATCTTGCATTCAACCGGACACACATCAACCGGCGCGGCAAAGCATCGTGGTAAAGGGCTTTAAACCCCTCCCCATAGGGGATCTCACATCACACTTACTAAGCCCATGCGCTCGATTGAATCATGCATACAAAGAATTAAAAACAATAATATTAAACGTAGTGTGTCCGATTGAGCGTATCTCGCATTCAACCGAACACACATCAATCGGTGCGGCAAAACATAGTGGTGAAGGATTTTAACCCTTCCGATTAGGGGACCTTTCATCGCACTTACTGAGCCCATGCACTCGATTATATCATACACAGATAAGCGACATACAGAATTTAAGTAACGAAAAATAAATAAACCAAAGCAACACAAAACAAAAGAGGGTGCCGTTTACTCAAGTGGTATGTGGAGTTGTATCCCAAGTACAGACCGCACTACCGTCCATTCGGATTCGGCTACGGAATTTACGTCTGGGTTTCCATCCTATATACCACAAGAGACGACCCTCTTCCATTCATCCAATACCCACAACACACATCATACACAAACGATATTCAACAAAAGAGTAAAGTACAGTCGAAATAAATAACAAGAATCAAAAGAGGATGAGTGTGGGAAGTACCCTCAGGTCTAACATTTTAAGCCGTCTCTCGGACTCGCGTTCCACGAAGATCGAAAGGGGGTAAAGCTCCGCTACTTTTCTGGTTCACTGGTTTGCCTCTTCCTTCGCTGTTCGGCCGCTCAAGCTACTGTTCCGACTCCGTTTTGCTGCTGTTTCCTTGTGGTTTTGCTGCCGTTTCCTCTGTGTCCTCTGCTTACTGTTTGTGGACTGTTTTAAGAGGATTTGGGCTGCTGTGTGTTCTTTTTGGTGTGGTTTTGTGTGGTTATTTCAAGGATTATAAGTGTAGTTTTATGTTACTGTTTTTAAGGTTTTTAGGGACTGTTTTAAGAGGATTTGGGCTGCTGTTTTAAGGTGATTCAAGGGCTGTTTAGGCGTGTTTTAGGGGGTGTTTCAGTGATTGTAAGGGCTGTATGGGGGGATGTGTTCTCGGTGAAGGAGGGGAGTGTTTTGATTCGGCTAAGGAGGGTTATTGCTTGTGGTGGTCTCGACTTTGAAGGATTTTGGTGTTCTGGATTCGGCTAAGGGTGAGTTTGGTTTGTTTGGATTCGGCTATGGAGGATAGTTGCTTGTGGTGGATTCGGCTATGAAGGAGATGGTTAGGGCTCTTTGTTCTCTTTTTGTGTATATGTCAAGTGTTTTTTTTTGTCTTGGGCGTGTATTAGAGAGAGTGGAGAGAGGAGGTGGCTAGGTTAGTGCATGTTTATATAGAAGAGAGCTAGGGGTTGCCCTTGTCTCACAAGGAAGAGATCTAGTTTCCAAATTAGGAGTGATAGGAATGGTATATACAAGATTGAGGGGGGACAAAATATTTTAAATTAGGAAGGTGATATCTTTAATTGGAGTTGATTAGGCATTTAATTTGTTAGATTAGGAAGTCAATATTTTAGATTGGTATATAATTTTATTTAGTTAGGAATAATTATATTTGATTTGTTTAAATTAGGTATATACTTATTTTATGTTTGGTAAATATTTTATTTATTTATTTATTAATATATAATATTTTATTTAGTTAATGTTTTAATTTAATTAATAATTATTTAATTTGGGGTGTGTATTAAAGGCTTTGGGGGGGCTAATTGGGCTGAGGTGCGAGGCTAGCAGCAAAACCAGGAATACCGACTTCGTTCGAACGCCAATTCTAACGTGGCACGAACGTCCGCAATTTGCCTGACGTTCGAACGCAGTAACGAACGCAGCACCAACGAAGACAGTGAACTTGTGGAATGAATTTGATGACGCACTTATTCTGAATTTCCCCTTCCGACCTCCGTTTCCCGCAATATCCTTAGCTAAAAAGGTAGTGCCTCCAACTGAGACTCATCATCGGGTTTCACATGCGAAAATGCAATGCCTACAGTCGCCCCCACTTTGATGGGACTTGTGCGATGTGTGACAGTGACAATCTTATCAAAGTACATGTAATGCATTTCCACTTACCTGGCTCGCCAGCTACTACTTGACTTGTCTGTTGTACTGAGGTACTTTGACCTTGGGCTTTGTTCTCAAACTGTTGAGATGAGGCTTTATTCCTCTGAGTTTTATTCCCGAACTACTGAGATGAGGCTTTATTCCTCCGAGCTTTATTCCCGAACTGTGTTGAGATGAGGCTTTATTCCTCCCGAGCTTTATTCCCGAACTGTTGAGATGAGGCTTTATTCCTCCCGAGCTTTATTCCTGAACTGTTGCGATGAGGCTTTATTCCTCCCGAGCTTTATTCCCGAACTGTTGAGATGAGGCTTTATTCCTCCCGAGCTTTATTCTCGAACTGTTGAGATGAGGCTTTATTCCTCCCGAGCTTTATTCCCGAACTGTACTGACATGAGGCTTTCTTCCCCTTGAGCTTTGTTCTCAAACTATACTGACATGATGCTTTCTTCCCCTTGAGCTTTGTTCTCAAGCTATACTGGCATGAGGCTTTATTCCTCCCGAGCTTTATTCCCGAACTATACTGACATGAGGCTTTCTTCTCCTTGAGCTTTGTTCTTTGATCTGAGCTGACTATGTGGCTTTGTTCTTGAACTGTATTGAATGCAGGCTTTCTTCCTGAACTGAACTGAATGTAGGCTTTATTCCCGAGCTGAACTAAATATAGGCTTTCTTCCTGAACTGATATGGGCCTCGCCCTGGATCTGATACTGATATGGGCCTCGCCCCCAAACTGATATGGGCCTCACCCCCGAGCTGACATGGGCCTCGCCCCCAAGCTAAAGATGATGTCGGGCCTTGCCCCCTAAGCTGATATGGGTTCCGGCCCTAGGATAACTACCCGAATCTGTTTCTATGCTTTAGCTGTTTCTGATTGGCTTGTCTTTGCCGTTTTCTCTCTTTCTGCTTCAAAACCTGTGAATACAAAGCAAAACAAACACAAGAATGCAAAGTATGTTACGTGTATGCATGCATGCATGAATGAGTTTCCTATCCCGTTGGGTTAGGTCTTCCGCCAATTCTTCCTTAGGCAAAGTACTGTTTCAACCTTTCCACTTTAATCGGCTCGGTGAACTCATTCCCTTCCAAGTCTGATAGTCTCACTGCCCCATTTCTCAATTTCTGAATGACCACCATATCTTTTCTGCTTGCTGCTTTCGGGAATTCCCCGTGTTCTAAACATCACTGAATTTAATAGTACCAAGGTTGAATGCTTTTCTCAAATATACTCATGTTGCCGGTTGAAAGGAAGAGATTCAGGCAAGTAAGCAAAACGAACGTCTTTATTATCATTAAGAAAAGGTTCGAACGAAGAGACAAAATCAATGTCTTTATTAAAAATGCAGGATCAAATAAACTAGGAGGAATAACTTCATCATTCGCAGCATTGTCTTCTTCATTGGCCTATGGTTCTCCACCGTTGTCATCCCTTATTCCTATGAAGCTGAGTGGTTGAGAGTTTGGAGGACAAGGGTTTCGGGTAGGCCAGAGTTGATCATGTAGTTGGGTAGGGGATTTCTGTGTGCGTTGGGTTGTTCTCTTTCTGGGTCAGGTATTTTGTGGGTGTCAATGAGGTTTTGGATTTCATATCTGAGGCGGGCGCAGTCGTCGGTGTCATGGCCTTTTTCTTGGTGGAAGTGACAGTATAAATTTAAATTCATGTGAGGTGGCACAGGATTTGGAATGGGCCTAGGTTCCAAAGGTTTTAAGAGTCCTTGCGCCTTCAGCTTTTCGAATACCTATGAAAGAGGCTTACCAAGGTTAGAAAATCGTCTGTTCTTAATGGCAGTGACTTCAGCAGTAGCAGGCATAGTCCCTGAATGTCCCTCAATATTCCTTCTGTTCTGGCCATAAAACTTTCTGTTCTCGGCTTCCTCCTCCTCAATATCCATAAATGTCTCCCTCAGCTGTCGAAAATCAGTAATCATCGAAGTCATTCTCCTCAATTTGCCATAAATAGAGGGCTTGGTACCCTTGATGATCATTTTGATCTGGTCCTTTTCTGAGGGCCGGGTCTGCATCTTCAGAAGCTGGCTCCTCCAGCGGTCCACATATTCCTTAAAATTTTCCTCCGGCTTCTGCTTGATATTTTCTAAGTCACGGAGTGACAAGTCAATCTCCAGGTCCGTGACATATTGCTTTAAGAAAGCATCAGCTAGCTCCCTCCAATCTTCCTTAACCTGCTTGTCCAGGTTATGGTACCATACTACAAGTGCCCCCTCGAGTGACATCCCGAACATCTTTTGTACTTGGCGCTGAGACAGGCCAACTGAACTCATAACAGACACATACTGACGGAGATGCACCCTCGGATCCCCGTTCCCACTGAACTTGGCCATATCCGGCATCTTGAACTGAGCAGGTAGCTGTTCCTCGAAAGTCATCGTTTCATAATCCAGTAAGTCTTCATTCTTACCCCTCATCTTGCGGGTAACAGATTCAACCTGATCCCTGAGTTTATGTATTTCTACCTGAGACCCCAATATTTTGCCTGCTGCATATTCTGCCATATCATCCTCAAAAGTGGGGGCATCATCCCCCGATCTGACCGGAGGCACTTCCTGCCTTGTATTTTCTGAACTTCCCCCAGTACGAGACCCAACTATACCAGCCACAGCAGTAGTCAATGCCTGTAACTGTTCAGTGATCTTTGCAAGATTGTTCTCTAACTGATCCATTCGGGACACCTCATTATCTGATTCACTCATGCTTTCAACTATTCTTTTAGTGAGTCTGGTTCCTTTTCTAACCCAAACGGTATCTATGGTGTCTTTTTAAGACACGGATGGTGTTAACAAGGTATATGTATGCATGATGTGCATAAGAAGTATATAACATATACTAAATCAAATAAAATTCTCAAACAAATCGGCCTATTATCATTTTAGAAGCTTTTGGGACAACTGTCATAAGAGTGAACCCGTCCCAGTTTAAATGGCCCAACGAGTTCATGTCTTATGGCAAAGAGCCCAACTAAATCCAAATGATAATATTCCGAACACACTCATAAAATGGCCCATCGTTATTTAGAAGCCTTTTGGCCCAATTCTCATAAGATATGTTCTTGTCCCCAGTTTAAATGGCCCAACAAGCCCATATCTCATGACAAAAGACCCAGATGGATTCAAATAGCAATGTTCCCAAACATAAACATACAAGGAAGATATTATAAACATAAAATAATAACTTCTACCGTGTGGCCCACCATCATTTCAGAAGCTTTGGGCCTAATTGTCATAAGATACGAAATCGCCCCAGTTTAAATGGCCCAGCAAGTTCGCATTTTAACAAAGAGTCCAATTCATCCAAATGATAATGGTCATAAAGCACAAGGAAATATTTGTTATAGGCTATACAACCCGGTCTACGCATGGGTTCGTGGGAGTATGGAAAAAGGCTCTCATCAGCGAAGGATGGCCCACAACTAGGTCTCCCCAATCAAGGGTTCGAGCAACCAAGTGAGCACACCCTTTTTATACACTAAGGTACGTGCCAATGAGCTATGGTGTGTGACAGACTGTCAAATGGATTTCCCGTTGTAGATTCCCCAGAGGGAAGGTGGAGCGAGGCTCACTTAAATACCCAAGCCACTTAGGCTCTTATCGCTTGGTGTCAGGAATAAACAACGAGTCCTCCAAATTAGTCCATCACAATAGGCTACGAGTAGATGGCTATCTAGGTGCCTTCACAGATTTTCCTTCTAGAAAGGTAGTGAGTGAAGGAAGACACCAACCCATTACCTAGCCTCAAAATACCTTTGATTACAACCCCCATTTCACACATTTGTAGACACATTTAATTAAAGCATAAATCTATACATTACAAGGCATTATTTCGGGGCCGATTCTCTATCCCCAGTGGAGTCGCCAGACTGTGGGAACACAGGAATCTGGGCGACGCAATGCTGTTCCTAGGCTCACGGCCTTGTCGGGAGTACGGAATAGCCACGGGGGACTAAACCGGAGAATAATGGAGTCGCCACCCGGTGTGAACCGGGACAAAGATTTAAGGCCGCACTCACCCCTCGCAAGGGAAGACCTCAAACCATTGGGTTCGGAATGGTCCCTTACTTATGCAACTTGTAATGTAAAGATTTATGCAATAATCCAACCAAGCCTATGACATATATTTCCAAGTGCAACACAATCCTAGATTCGCATGCTTAAAAGTATAGTTTACATCTAACATACATGAAACCAAATCTTATTGCCAAATTCACATGCTCAAAAGTAGGCCTTTGCAACAACAAGCACATAACGTCATAAGAATTCAATCATTCATGTAAATATAAACACAAACAGTCATGGTAACATTTGCGTGTAATGTAAAGGAAATCAAAATGACGACAAATAACATTGTAGGCACAGACAACTAGAGAGGTAATACAAATGCATAGCGTACAAAGGGGTAACCATATGCTAAGATGGACATGTCGTAATGTGATGCAAGAGGATCTGTTTACCGTGTGCGTTCATGCAGCGTTTGTAGACGCGTTCGAACGGTAAACAGAAGGTTCTCGTTCGAGTAGCGTTCGTAAACGCGTTCGAATGGAAATGAAACAGAATGCTCACGTTCGTATGGCGTTTGTTAATGCGTTCGAACGGAAATGAAACAGAATACTCACGTTCGTGTGCGTTTGTGAACGCGTTCAAACGGAAATGAGACCTGATACATGATAAGGCAAAATGCATGCGCGTTCGAGTTGCGTTCGTAAACGCGTTCGAACGGGAACAGACCTGATGCATGAAATAGGCGCAATACATAAACAACAAAATAAAGGGGCGCGGCGAAGTACTGCCGTAAAGGCGGCCTTTTGGGGCTCTTGATCTCTCAAAGAGAGGACCTTTAGACCAACATACTAAGCCCATGCGCGTCGCATCACATCATGCGAACAAACATAAAGATAATCATATCAAACTAAGTATGCCCGATTGAGCGTATCTTGCATTCAACCGGACACACATCAATCGGCGCGGCAAAACATCGTGGTAAAGGGCTTTAAACCCCTCCCCATAGGGGATCTCACATCACACTTACTAAGCCCATGCGCTCGATTGAATCATGCATACAAAGAATTAAAAACAATAATATTAAACGTAGTGTGTCCGATTGAGCGTATCTCGCATTCAACCGAACACACATCAATCGGTGCGGCAAAGCATAGTGGTGAAGGATTTTAATCCTTCCGATTAGGGGACCTTTCATCGCACTTACTGAGCCCATGCACTCGATTATATCATACACAGATAAGCGACATACAGAATTTAAGTAACGAAAAATAAATAAACCAAAGCAACACAAAACAAAAGAGGGTGCCGTTTACTCAAGTGGTACGTGGAGTTGTATCCCAAGTACAGACCGCACTACCGTCCATTCGGATTCGGCTACGGAATTTACGTCTATGTTTCCATCCTATATACTACAAGAGACGACCCTCTTCCATTCATCCAATACCCACAACACACATCATACACAAACGATATTCAACAAAAGAGTAAAGTACAGTCGAAATAAATAACAAGAATCAAAAGAGGATGAGTGTGGGAAGTACCCTCAGGTCTAACCTTTTAAGCCGTCTCTCGGACTCGCGTTCCACGAAGATCGAAAGGGGGTAAAGCTCCGCAACTTTTCTGGTTCACTGGTTTGCCTCTTCCTTCGCTGTTCGGCCGCTCAAGCTACTGTTCTGACTCTGTTTTGCTACTGTTTCCTTGTGGTTTTGCTGCCGTTTCCTCTGTGTCCTCTGCTTACTGTTTGTGGACTGTTTTAAGAGGATTTGGGCTGCTGTGTGTTCTTTTTAGTGTGGTTTTGTGTGGTTATTTCAAGGATTATAAGTGTAGTTTTATGTTACTATTTTTAAGGTTTTTAGGGACTGTTTTAAGAGGATTTGGGCTGCTGTTCTAAGGTGATTCAAGGGCTGTTTAGGCGTGTTTTAAGGGGTGTTTCAGTGATTGTAAGGGCTGTATGGGGGGGATGTGTTCTCGGTGAAGGAGGAGAGTGTTTTGATTCGGCTAAGGAGGGTTATTGCTTGTGGTGGTCTCGACTTTGAAGGATTTTTGTGTTCTGGATTCGGCTAAGGGTGAGTTTGGTTTGTTTTGGATTCGGCTATGGAGGATAGTTGCTTGTGGTGGATTCGGCTATGGAGGAGATGGTTAGGGCTATTTGTTCTCTTTTTGTGTATATGTCAAGTGTTTTTTTTTTGTCTTGGGCGTGTATTAGAGAGAGTGGAGAGAGGAGGTGGCTAGGTTAGTGCATGTTTATATAGAAGAGAGCTAGGGGTTGCCCTTGTCTCACAAGGAAGAGATCTAGTTTCCAAATTAGGAGTGATAGGAATGGTATATACAAGATTGAGGGGGGACAAAATATTTTAAATTAGGAAGGTGATATCTTTAATTGGAGTTGATTAGGCATTTAATTTGTTAGATTAGGAAGTCAATATTTTAGATTGGTATATAATTTTATTTAGTTAGGAATAATTATATTTGATTTGTTTAAATTAGGTATATACTTATTTTATGTTTGGTAAATATTTTATTTATTTATTTAATTAATATAATTAATATTTTATTTAGTTAATGTTTTAATTTAATTAATAATTATTTCTTTTGGGGTGTGTATTAAAGGCTTTGGGGGGCTAATTGGGCTGGGGTACGAGCGCGCAGCAAAACCAGGAATACCGACTTCGTTCGTTCGAACGCCAATTCGAACGTGGCACGAACGTCCGCAATTTGCCTGACGTTCGAATGCAGTAACGAACGCAGCACCAACGAAGACTGTGAACTTGTGGAATGAATTTGATGACGCACTTATTCTGAATTTCCCTTCTGACCTCCGTTTCCCCCGCAATATCCTTAGCTAAAAAGGTAGTGCCTCCACTCTGAGACTTATCATCGGGTTTCACATGCGAAAATGCAATGCCTACACATTTCCTGTTTTTCCAATTTGATGGGAGAATATTTTGTTGACGAGGCGTTGGTAGGTGGCTCCAGCATTCTTAAGTCCGAATGGCATCACCTTATAGCAGTAGATCCCTCTATTTGTGACGAAAGCCATATTCTCTTAGTCTTCTCTTAGTATTATAGCATGAGGATTTGATTATAGCCAGAATATGCATCCATGAAACTTAGCAACTCATGCCCAGCCATATATCGACCATCGAATCGATATGGGGTAAGGGGAATGAATCTTTCGGGCAAGCCTTGTTTAAGTCAGTGAAGTCGATGCAGACTCGCCATTTTCCATTCTTCTTTCGAACTACTACAACATTTGCGAGCCACTCCGGATACTGGACTTCCTTGATGGCTCCATTTTCCAACAGCTTTTGAACTTCTTTGTCGATGATTCGGTTCCTTTCTGGAGTGAACTTCCTCATTTTTTGTCTGACAGAAGGGTAGTCTGGATCTATATTTAGCTCGTGGGTTATCACTTTTGGATTTATTCATATCATGTCTTTGTGAGACCAGACGAAACAGTTGTGTTGTTATTTGAGGAAGTTAATCAAATCAGAGCGTAGCTTGGGTTCAAGATGGGCTCCAATGTGGGTTTTGTGGTCTGGGAAGAGTGGGTGGATTTGGACCTCATCGAGCTCCTCAACTTTGGGAGAATCATGGTTGACTCGATAAGATCCCTCCTGTGATTGCTATGCCGACTGGGTTTTCGCCTTGAGAGTCGTTTGGTAACAACTCCTAGAAGCAAGTTGATCTTATTTGATTTCTTGGACACCCCATTTGGTAGGGAACTTCATAACTTGGTGGTAAGTGGATGAAACTACCATCATATCATGAATCCAAGGTCGACCCACTATAAATTTATAGGCCGAAGGACAATCTAGGACAAAAAATGTAGTGATCTTGTTGACTCCACCCGCGTATACTAGGAGCGAAATCTCACCCAGTGTAAATATTTGCTCCCCAATGAAGCCTATTAAGGCTATCGATCAATGATTTATTTTCTCCAGCTCTCTTCCCATGTCAGCGAGAGCAGTAGTGAAGATTATGTTGGCTGAAGATCCTGTGTCGACCAATACTCTCTTGATCATAAAATTAGCCACTTGTAGAAATAATGCGTCGTGATGAGGATTCAAACGATTGGAGTTATTATCGTCAATGAATTCAATTTCCAAGTTAGTATAGTCTCATTCTACATTATCATAGAATGAGGTGTAATCGTAGTTACAATTTTGGTGTGTCGTTTCGTAGTGGAATAGGAAACTCCACTGACTTCTGATCCCCCCGAAATAAAGTTAACAATGTTGTTTATTGGTGGGGGAGGTGGCGGACCATCTCTTCGTTCAACCTTGTCATCCCATCTCACCATGGTAGTTTTCCATTTCTCCGTGAGTAGATCTTTAAAAAGCCTTTTGTTTAACAGCTCCAGAACTTCCAACCTCAGCGCTACGTAATAGGCTGTCGTATGGCCATAGTCCCAATAGAATTCGCACCATATACTCGTATCTTTCCTCACTGAGCCTTCTTTGGAGCATGGAGGCCATCTTACTTCATTGCCCATCTTCTTGAGGACTAAGACTAGTTCCCCCAGAGAAACAGTGAAGTTGTAGTCTGAGAGTCTGGGGATGTCGTAAGGAACTTTATCTCTACTACTGTATGGTAGTGGTCGTCGGTTAAAGCCTTTGTTGAGAAAGCGATGGTCCCTCATTTGATAGGCTTTTCGATTGGCTGACTGTTGGCATTTTCTGTTGAATCCTTAGGTTGTTTGGGTGGATTCGTTGCCTTTTTCCCCTTGCAAACTGAAGGAGTTCTCTCTCTTCTTATTTCTCTTATCCTACTCTCATCTGATTTCTATTTGAGCTCGGGCCATTGCTTGATACATGGTATAAAATCGGACTTTCGTTAACTTCTTATAAAGCCCACTGTCTGCTAGTAACCCATTCCTGAAGGCGTCAACCGCAGTCGGCTGGTGGAGGTCTGGAATAGTTATCGATGAGTTGAAAATATATCAATATTTATCGCTCCTTGACCTAATATTTTGTATAGTTTCTCGATTTTTATGAACGTTTTGATGTGTTTTTATTTATTTTGCAGATAAAATAAAATCAGGACTCAATGGAATCATTCAGGAAGAAATATGTAACAAATAAAGGTAAAAACTGGACTTGACATTTGGATTTTAAAGGTTGGAAACTTGAAATGGCTTTCTAATGAAATACAATTTCAGAAATTTCAACTTTGCGTAAGTTTTGTATTTTAGCCATAACTTTCTACTCCAATATCGGATTGAGGTGATTCAAGTTCCTGATTAAAGAAGACGCAGAGATCTACAACTTCGATGTTCATAATAATTCCGAATTCTGAAATTATCATGACCGAAATGGATAAAACATCTGGAAGTCATTTCAAAAAAAAAAAAAAATAAAAAAAAATAAAAAATGAAAATTGTCAAACTTCCACCACCAAACATGCAAGCATGTTTGGTGGAGGATTTGGTGCCATGTTTTGGCTTATGTTTGGTGCCATGTTTGATGCCATGTTTGGTGGAAATTAATGGAGAAATTTGTGGAGAAATTGGTGGAGACAAAAATTTTACCTATAAATACCAGCCATTTCATTTGTAAATTTCATACTTTCCTTGGTTTCTTAATAAGGAATTAAGGATTGTATCTTATGTGTTTTATTTAGTAGTTTTGTAATGTATTTTATTTTTATTTTTAGTAATAATAGTTTGTTTGTTTGTACTTTCTTTTATGTTTAGTAGTTAATTTCCGTTGGGGAAGGGTGAAACCTTTAATATGATAAGGTAGATTAATCTCCCTTAATTTAAATAAAAAATTATAATTTAATAATATGGATTAAAGTTGATACCGCCTTAATGACTGGTTTTATTTATTTGACATAATGTAACACTGCCTATATGGTCGGTCTTTAGGTGACAGATGATTACCGCCTATATGACTGGTTTATGGACAAATAATAACACCTCCTTAATGGTTAGTTTGACTTAATTGGTTAACACTAACAATTTCTATATTATAGTAAAGTGAGATTTCTACATTTGAAATATTAAAGGTGGATACCCTAACCCCCAACATTTTATTTTTATTCTAGGGAAGTGATGAAGCACAATATTCTCGAGCTTAATAATTGATTTAATTATCTAATGAGTAATGCTTTGGTTTGTTTATTGAATCTTAAGCTTAATGCTTCTTGTTAACTGGCCATTAATAAGATTGATGTGGTAAACTTAAAATGAACTTGGAAAAGGGATTTTAGGTTTCAGCCTAAGATTCAATAGCTCACGATCTCACCTCGGGGCATGGTGACCCTTAGGTAGATTTCCTTACAGGATAGGAATATACCTGTCGGGCGGGGGTAACCACAATTGGAACTTGAACTTAATGAATTCAGGTAACTTGGTTAACATAAACATATGATTAATTATGTTATTTTGGGTGTTTGCATATGACCATCGAAAGAGGCTTTTGCATATCTTCGTGCTCCAGGTTAGCAGACTGGTGTATTACACATATATAAGAGAATCAATTCATCATTAGAATAATATTTTGTGGAATCACAACCCTAGATATTTGTGTCTTTTATTTATTTTCCTTAGTATTTTCTTTTGTGTTTTTATTTATTTATTTATTTAGCAAATCCACATTGAACCAACCAATCAATCAATCATTCCCTTCTCCATTTAATTACATACATATAATTAAATATAATCAATAATTAATAACAACAATAGAAATTAAGTCCTCGTGGATCGATATTTCTATACTACTTCAGCGATACGTGCGTTTGTGTTACGTGTGTGATTTCACCGATCAAGTTTTTGCGCCGTTGCCGGGGACTTATTTATCTTTCACTATTAATTTTGGGGTTTGATACCTTTACTCGTATCAAATTTTTTTTTTTTCTTATTTCTGTTTTCTTGTGTTTCAGCTTCTCAGACACTACATGAGAAGAACCAGAAGCTTTGAAATCCGTCCGCTTGACCCGGAGATTGAAAGAAACATCAGACAATTGAGAATGGAAAGGCGAGAAGGCCAAGAAGCACTCATCAACATGGAACCAGAACCTTTGGAGGTTGCACCACCAATTCCCATTCGAGACAAAACTATTCTGGTGGTTGACGGCTTCATTTCATGTATTGTACTTCCTCCCTAACTAGAAAATGCGTGTGACATCAAAACATGCATTCAGATGATACAATAGTCAGTTCAGTTTGGGGAGAATGCAACTGAAGATCCTAATGCCCACATCAGCAACTTCCTGGAAGTTTGCGGCACTTACAATTACAACCGAGCGGCTGAAGAAGCAATGAGACTGCGTGTTTTCCCATATTCCTCGAAAGACAGAGCTAAGTCTTGGCTACATTCACTACCAGCAAGTTCCATCACAACTTGGAACACTTTTGCCACCAAATTTCTTGCAAAGTAATTTCCCCCAGCAAGAACTGCAAAGCTGAGGAATGACATCACATCTTTGTACAACATGATTCAGAATCCCTCTGCGAAGCTTGGGAAAGATATAAGGAATTGCTCCGGAAATATCCTCACCATGATATTTCAAAGTGGCTACAAGTCCAAACCTTCTAAATTGGACTTTCTGGACTGATAAGAACTACAATTGATGCTGCTGCTGGAGGAGCTTTAATGGAAAAATGAGAGGATCTGGCCTGAGACTTAATCGAAGAAATGGCCAACAATAATTCTTTGTGGCCAACAGAAATGAACATGATTCAACGAATAGCAGGAACTCGTGAAGTTAGAGCCAACAAAGCAATGAATGCCAAGCTGGAGCATATGTGCAAATTCATGGAAACTCTTAGCACGCAAGTTGTAAACATCACTGGTGCCATAAGTTCACCATATGGAGGAGCGCCAGAGACAAACCAATATGATGAGACAGTGATTTATTTTGGCAATTTCAACAGACAGAGGAACAATCCATATTCCAACACCTACAACCCAGGGTGGAGGAATCATCCCAATTTCGAATGGAGTAACAATTCAGGGCAAATGAACAATCCACCATCTAGATTCCAACAGCAAAACAAAAGCTAGAAGTATGAGAAAGAACCAGAAATTAAAGAATGATTTGCAGAGATGTTCAAAAAGCAAGAAGCCAAATATGATGCTATGTTTCAAGCCCAAGCAGCATTTAACCAAAGCCAATCAGCATCTATAAAGGCACTGGAAAATCAAATAGGACAACTGGCCCATGCTCAGAGTTACAGACCGCAAGGTACCCTTCCCAGTACACATAACCAAATCCAAGGAACATAGGGAAAGAGCAATGTCATGCCATCACTTTAAAAAGTGGTACTAAGATCAATAAAATGTTGGAGTCAAGGCATCCACTGAGGAAGTTCCAAAAGAAAGCAGTGAAACGGATCCACATATGGAGGAAAAAGAGACAAAAGAAAATGATCGAGAAAAATTCACTCCACCTCCACCTTTTCCTCAGCGTCTTCAGAAAAGTAAACTAGACAATCAGTTTGCTCAATTCCTGGAGATATTCAAAAAGCTGCATATCAACATTCCATTTGCAGAAGCATTGGAACAAATTCCCAGCTTTGTCAAATTCATGAAAGACATTCTGTCACGAAAGAGAAGATTGGGAGATTATGAGACAGTAGCATTGATAGAAGAATGCAGCGCCATCATTCAGAGGAAGTTTCCCCCAAAGTTGAAAGATCCTAGCAGTTTTACTATTCCTTGCACCATATGAGAACATAACTTCGGTAAAGCTTTGTGTGATTTAGGTGCTAGTGTTAACTTGATGTTTTTTTTCTATTTACAGGAAACTGCAAATTGGAGAAGCAATGCCTACCTCAGTCTCTCTACAACTTGCTGATAGATCGATCACATTTCCGAGAGGTGTGGTTGAAGACGTGCTGGTCAAAGTCGACAAACTCATTCTCCCAGCAGACTTTATTATCCTTGACATGGAGGAAGACAAAGACGTACTCATCATCCTCAGAAGACAATTCTTGGCTACAGGTCGAACCATTATTGATGTATAAAAAGATGAACTAACCATGAGGGAACATGACCAAGAAGTAAAATTCAATATTTTCAAAGCCATAGAATTCTCGAATGATGAAAAGAAGGAGGAATGTTTTAGACTTGATATATGTAAGAGATAGTACCATCCAGAACTCTGATGGAAAGCAAAGTTCAACTGCCAAACTTAAAGCATACAATGTGCCTTTGGAGCTTGAATATAGAGCGTACTGCGCACTGAACAAGTTAAATCTTGAACTGCAAGCAACTGAGGAGAAGCGGTTCCACCAACTCAATGAATTGGAGGAATTTCACATACAGCCTTTTGCAAATGCCAAACTTTACAAAGAAAATGCCATGAAGAAACATGATGAGAAGTTAGTACGCATACAACTAGAACCGGGGCAGCGGGTATGTTCAGCAAATCAAGGTTGAAATTTTTCTCTGGGAGGTTAAAATCACGGTGGTCAGGTCCATTCTTAATCACCCAAGTTTTACCAGATAGAGCCGTTGAGTTACATGATCCGAACTCCAATAAAACCTTCAAAGTTAAAAGCAAGCGTGTCAAGCACCACTGGGGAGAATCATTTGAGCGACAAAAGAAAGTGTCACACTTCCAGATCTAGCCTAACGTTTGGGCAGTCATGTCTAGCTGACGACGTTAAACTTAAAGTTAGCAGGGAGGCAACGCATGCAATTTGTGTATATATTCAGATTTGGTGTTTTATCATTGTGTGTTTAATTTTTGTAGGTAAAGTCACATTTTAGGTTGGAAGACGTTCTCACAAATCTTCACAAGCAATTTCCTCCTCTCCCTCAAAACTCTCTGATGAAAGTCTACAAAGCTCACTTGGAACGAATGAGATTACTGATGATCATAAATATTCCTAATGATATTCGTTGAATTATTGAAGCATGAGTCTGATTGGCAGGTGAGTCCTCTGACTCTTTTGTTTCATATCTGTCTGGTTGAGGAAGAAGCACCTATGTTAAAAAGATAAGAGCTAAAAGACTAGGTGTTTGCTATAAATATGCACGCATGACATGTAATACTCATTGTCATTCTTTAGGAATGATGTCTGATAACCGTGAAGATAAAATTAAATTCATTAAGGATGGCTTGAGTAAGGAGTCTTTGGATGACATATCATTGACTCTTGAGACGCATCCCAGTGGATATGTGCATCACGCAATTCACATGTTATATACACAATTTCGAAAAGAAATACAACAATTAAGTCTCAGGAATCTGACTTTAAAAGACCCTGTTTACCAATTTATAAGAAAATTGGATGGGAAACTTGTCCCTGACGCATAGACGTCATTCAAGTTGTTGCTTCATGTAAATATTATTTTCTCTTTGTATTTATCTAATAATTGTGATTTATTTTGTTATTTTCTTTTATTTTCTCCAACATGATCCATACTTTTTGACTTTTACGATATATTTTATTATTTAGCTAATAATTATCAATTGGCAGGTACTAGTGCTATTATTGCTCTCTTGAAGACATCCAGAGTTAATAAGTAAAAAAAAATAAAAAAATGGAAGCAACTTCAAGAAGACTAGTTGTACACATCTGTGTGTTTTGCGGTACTAGTGTTGGTTCTAAACCAGAGTTCGTTGAGGCAGCACAAGAATTGGGTATAGTCATAGCTGAAAGGAATATCCGCTTAGTATATGGCGGTGGCAATCTTGGACTAATGGGGTGTATTTCAAGGACCGTACAGGAAGGAGGTAGTCAAGTTCTGGGAATCATCCTAAAACTTTTGGCAGAGGCCAATCTTATAGGTTCATCAAATGGAGATGAATGTATTGTCCCAGGTATGTCCGAAAGACTTGTGGAAATGATTAACCGTGGTGATGCTTTTATTGTTTTGTCAAGTGGCTTGGGCACGATGGAGGAAATTTTTACAGTGCTATCTTGGGCGAACCTGAACATACACCAAAAACCGATTGGACTGTTTAACGCTGATGGATTTTATGATTTTCTTTGTGTGTTTCTTGATGATGCCCAGAGAAATGGGTTCGTGTCAAAACATGTAAAGGATATCATCTTCACTGCCAGAACTGCCCATGATTTAATTGACCAAATCTTAGCCTTTGAAACACAAATTGACTCTATCCCTTCCAAGATTAACTAGTCTGATAATGATCGTGGTAAGAAGCATCAGATAAATCTGGATCTTAACCTTTAATTTTCTTTTTAGATGTAGAATTCCAGCTAATCAGGTACTGTCTTCTAAACTCTTCTTCTACTTTTTAGACATTGGGGACAATGTCTCAATTAGGTTTGGGAGAGGGGAATAGTTGATTAGTATTTTATTTTTTTCGTTGTGTTATTTCTTGGTTTTTAGTCAAAAATTAAAATTTAAAAAAATTAAAATTTAAAAAAAATTATTTTTGGGTTTTTAATTTGACTAATCATGTGAAATTGGTGTGAGATAACAGTGTAAGGAACTTCCACTCCTAAGACGTATCTCAACCTATTTCATAACAAGTTAATTTTTGTTTATTTCCTTTTGAATTATTTAATTTGTGAATTCTCCATAAAACTGACAAAAATGGATCTTCATATGCCCAGTTGACAGTTATTATCAACATGCATGGTAACATACGACCATGAATTGTAATTGAAAAAATTGTAATATTCAGTGCTCTAGTTTAATTGGAGGAAACATCTAAAAAAGCGATTGAATAAAAAAAAATTATGTATAAAAAAAAATCTGAGATCCGAGTAATTAAGTCCGAAGAGGTGTTTTAACACCTATTGCCCAAAAACCAGATGGTTTAGGAGTCACTGACCCAAAGCTCGCTACATGAATTAAGGATGTTATATAAAAAAATAAATATCTGAAATCCGAGTAATTAAGTCTGTAAGGGTGTCTTAACACTTAGTGCCCTAAAGCCAATTGGCTTGGGAGTCACTGGCCCAAAGCTCGTTACATGGATTGAAGATATTGTGAATAAAAAAATAAGAAAAAAATCCATTGTTAAAAAAATGTGTGAATTCTAATATAACATTAGGACAAAAATATTACTCTCTTTTCAACTACACTTATGAATATTGTGGGCACAATGAGCTGATTAGTACCTTGTTGGTTGTGTATATGGAGAATGGTAAAAATAATCGGAGAATTTACTTATTTGGTAATTTAGAAAGTAAGAAAACAACTATTAACTTGGATAAGAATTTCACTTGTTTGGTCACTAACTTGTTTGATCTTTTTGCTTTTGTGTGCATTTGATTGAATCACAACCCTATTTATTTACA